>JAOVYU010000067.1:12169205-12184618 GCA_025674565.1 Synodontis membranacea
ATATTCTTTGAAAACTGTAGAAGTGAATTTTATACTGTCTCTATCCATCAAACTGTGACACATGTTTACTTTGAAACACACAACACAGACTCTACATGCCAATATTCTTTATGACTGTCCTCTTCTTCCATTACTCCACATGCTGGAAAAGAGCACCGTCCCAGAATGTATAATCAGAAGTTTTCATATAAGGGCATTTTAGAAAGTGGTCTATCATTCTTGTTGAAACACCTAATTTTATACAATTGCAGACAGACAGAAACTTTCATTTGCACCCACACCCACAATGCGTGCTCTCTCTCTCTCTCTCTCTCTCTCTCTCTCTCTCTCGCTCACTCGCTCTCTCTCACGCTCTCTCTCTCTCTCTCTCTCTCTCTGTCCCTCTCTCTTTAATATAGTACAGACAGCAGATATGCGCGTACACACTTACATGTAATACAGAAGTGGCGCCACAGTCTGCTGGGTGCATTTATTATGGATCAGCGCTGCCAATACTTTCAACACCAGTCCAGCCATCTCCAAACAGCTACAAGCTGATACATGATGGATCTCATTCCACCACAGATGACTGATGCAGACAGTTCTCATGTGTTCTCTGCCAATCCTGGAGTCCAGAAATCCTCACACTCCAACACCTGAATCATCCGAATGATGAATTTGGACAGGGAACACAGCAAGTTGAGATTTAGACCTTAGACCCCGACCCAGCGCTTCGCTTTACTGCAGATTTCTCTCCTGAATAAATGCAATCTGTTCCATTACATTATAAATTAAGCTCATATGCCCTCCTCTGAAGTAACCATACATAACAGCTAAAAGCTGGATCTACGAAGCTCTATCCAACTTGCGTTTTAAAGCTTCTTCTGATAAAATGTCAAAAATAATTGTGCAGCAGACATTTGGAGGTTCTGAGAAATTCTTTGAGTGAAGAAGAAAATCTGTTGCCAGTGCTATAGAAATTGTCCTAGGGGTACAAAAGGAATAGGTGGAATGATGGCACGCAGCCCACACAGGCCTGGCCACGGGAAGAAAATTACAGGGGGAAGCTGCCAGTTTCTGCTGCCATAAGCCAGGCAGAACAAAAGGAGATGCAGCTTGGGGTTCGATTAAGCCAAATTGAGTCAAGCATAAGAAGGCGTTTTTTTTTTTCTTATTTTTGAGCATAGAAATGGAGAAGATTTCTTGAGTTGATGAAAAATAAATATCCTGGGGTTTTTTTTTCTAGCTTGCTGGTAGATGTTTAATGATGTTAATATTAAAGGTGGTTATAAGTATTCAAGTCTGATGTGTTCAATTTTTCAATTCAATTTCATTTGTATAGCGTTTTAAACAGTGGACATTGTCACAAAGCAGCATATGTTCTTTGCAGGTAGGTATGTCACAACATATCCAAAGATCTTTAGCAACAATCAGACCCCTAAACTTGGAACTAAAAATTGAGTAAATGTTATTTAAATCCATATTTCAATATGGTAGGCATTCGAGCCATAAAAATTACTTTATTAGATTTGGATGTATCAAAAATTATACACCAGAAACAATGTTCATCTCTTCTGGCCATAATGACCTGGGCAATTCAACCTGGAGAGAGCTGTCTTTCTGATGAATCAGATTAAGCAGAGTAAACTCATTCACTACCATGCTGAGCGGTACGAGACATCTGAGAGACAGAGCCATTTTTAACACCTGTGCAGTTCTCTGATTCACTGGAAGAAAATGATAACCTTGCACGTGACTTTTCCAAACATTGGCTCATGCCAGGTTACCTGCCTCTTCATTACAGTATCTAGTAGTAGTGCAGTAGTAACACTAGCTACGGTATGCATTCTGGTCTACTAACTGACATCCTGGTTTACCAAATGCCATTCTTGTTGATATAATGATTTTAATAATGTAATAAAGTAGCGAGCGGCACGGTGGTGCAGTGGTATCTGCCTGAAGTCAAGAGACTTCACTGATCCTGTCGGATAAGAGGTATAGACAGTGAACAGATGGATGGATGATAAAGTACTGAAAAGCAGAGATATCTGTAAATAACTCCAAGTCATGCAAATATAAGTGGTAGAATGCAAAAATAGCTCATTATAATGATCTTTAATTATGATACAGCAGACTGACTGTAATGATTAATCAGAAGAAAAGTAGTTATTATACTAATACACAATAATAGAGGGTCTTATTGAAGCCCCAGAGTCACGCACTGTACAAACTGTTTGCTGCACATCAGAAGCTATTATAATAATACACTTTTAAGTGTAACGACCCTAGTAATTTTTAAGACTGAGAAACAGCTTATGTAAGCCTATAGCTTGTGTTGATGCATGTTTCTTTCCAAGACATGTATCAACATACAGCCTATAATTATTTTTTTTTTTCGTATTCACCACATGACAATGCATTCCGCTCTTATAAAGTATAAATGCTGACAAATTAAAAGGCACAAAGTTATATAAAGTTCTGTATTGCTGACAGTAATGAAAACATCTTTCCTCATTTTCTCCATTGGCCCTACTTGCACTATAAAAGCTTATATAGTGAACATCTATAGTGGTGAACTTGTCTATTTTCTGCATTCCTCAAGTAAAAAAAAAAATAAATAAACATCAGACTAATGATGCAAAGCATGCCTTCTAATTGGCTAGATTTTCTCATTTGGCCATCTTGAGTTCTACCCATGATGCAAGGTAAAATTTTATTCCAGGTTAATTTTATACAAGTTTTGTAAAAATCTGGCAAAAAGGTGTGAGCTTTGATAGCTTTAAAGAAACAATATAAGATATACCAGTCTTTCGCTGTTCTTTCCAGGCATCCACATTCTGGTATCCACATTCTAGCTGGAAAGATATTTCGTCTAGTTACCAAGCAACAAACACCAGCAATAAGATTCCGTTTTGTTGCCAAGGTGTGGCTGGAAAAATCCAGTGTGAAAGTTTAAAAGCAGTGATTTTTACCACCCTGGCATGGTGAAAGTGAAATTGTGGGTGGCCAAGCAAGCCCTCCTCATGGTTGAGGCCCTGACACCTGATTGTTAGTGATTCCGGATAAATGCCAGTGCCTGGGTGGCATGCTGTGGTTTAATGATACAGAGCTTTCTCTTATATCACCAGGAATGAGATGGTCTAAGAGTGGGGGGAAGACATGGTCCCTGAGAATCTATCAGCATTTAACTCAAGGCTGCAGAACTTAATGATACCATTGTTCAGAGGGATTTTTAACGCTGCCTCTTAATGTGGAACAGTGTAAATTACAAATGAAGAATCAGTAATAATGCACTGATAATCAGCAAGGGGGAAAGGGGTATGATTATAACGGAAGATGCGTATTAAACCCACAGAATGTAACCCTGTGATTTTATTATATGGGGTAGAAAGCAAGGGTGATATTTAAGATGATGCAGTAAGTCATGAAGAAGAAAAGCTATTACAGCAAGCACAATCTCCTGTGCAAACCTAAGGAGGGCCAACATGCTTTCGGTCATTAATAAAATGAATAAAAAAATTCATTCAAAACATTGTTTATGATCCTAGATTTAGCTAAATATGTTTCTAACCCATGAGGCCAGTGCACATTAGCCAGTCTTTTTTTTTTTTTTTTGGCATCATGTACACAAAGAGGGGCAGTGTTGCTCACTCTGCATGGGGGAAATTTAAAGTCTGTTTTGAAAACTGCCAAACACCCACAGCGCACTAGGCCATGTAACATAGTCCCGAGCATGTTATGACTACCCTCTCAGACGACTATCAATATGTCAAACTTGCAACAAATCACTCAACAGCATAGTTTCATCACTTCTCAAACTGTATGCATGGAAAAATTAAGCTTATCATTAGAGTACTATTATTTTTAGGTCTTGCATTTCTATGATACTAATCCCTACTAATTTAAGGTTGCTTAATGGACTGGGGTTATACAGCGGCATGGCAGCCTTCTTTCGGCTCGTCATATAAGTAGCTTTAAAGTTAATCGATAGAGAAAGAAACTTTAGTGTCTTCATTCTTCACCGGGGTCAAGTTGTTCTTTTCATGCCAACAGACTTTAGTCTGCAGACAGAGCAAGAATGTTTTTACATGTGATCATTCATCCACTATGTGTTTCAGGCGCCACACAGATTAAATGAAAGATTCTGAAAATGAAGGTCTTTAACTTTTAATCCTTTTACAAAGACCCTTCAGACTGTCTGAGGATGGATGGCGTCTACGGGGAAAAAAACTGAAGTCACTGATCCACTCCTTCTTAGGCATAAGAATTAAATCCTAACACCTAGACATATGCCACTTGCTCAGCAGTTTTGGCATGATAGTTCAAAGAGGTTATAATATAGAAAAAAAATCAAGATATCAGGTTTCACATTGAGCAAAAAAGAAAAAAAAAATCAGGTTTCACATTGACCAAAGTATTTACAGCATTTACAGAAATAAACAAAATAACAATGAAACAAACAAACAAACAAACAAAAAGCAGTAATGCAGTTTAAGTGGTTTTATTTCAAATGACTTTGGACTACATGGAAATAAAGAATAAATAGGTGTTTCTCTTAATTTACAGGTTTATGATTACTCTATTGCCACTTTATATTCACAGCTGTAACAGTTAAGCTGTAACAATTACTTTACTTGAGGTCTATAAAAAAACTTATATATTTTTCTTTTCCGAATAATGGAAAAAAAAGCTAATTCCTTCAGTAAAAATGTTCTTTAATTTTTCGCAGCGCGAAATTTTCTCCACATAAATACATTAACCCAGAGTATGCTCAACAAATACAGTAGACGCTGGATATAAGTAAATACTGACCTCTTTTACAAGGTATAAACAAGAAATATGTTAAAATAACACCACATGTACATCGCAGAGACATTCCTACACTTCGGGCAGTGCTTGAGAGACAGGGTAACCCGCGGGGTTCAGTTCGGGTTCAGTTCGGACAGGAGCACTTGCACTCGGATATGACTGGGTACCGCACGGGAATCCATGTGCACTTGGATGTGCGCCGGGGCATGCAGTGCCAGCGCAGCAGCGTGAACTGCACAGACTTGGAAGGTTTACACATCATGCCCTCGGGCACTGAACACGAGCGCTTTGTCAAGCAGCTGCCCATTTTGACATAGCGCGGCCAGAATCGGCTGCCCAAGTCCTGCCACGCGTACACCACCGGGCAAAAGGCGTACGACCAGAGCCACAGCTGGAGGCGCCTGCGCAGCTTCTTGTTGTGTTTCTTGGCGTCGTGCGCCGTGTCGAAGTCCAAAGCGCGGATCTCTTTGGGCATGGGACGCTGCAGAAATTGCTGTCGGGTCCCTTCAGTGTCCATGCCCGGGTCCTCGTGTTTCTCTTCGGGCGAGACGACGGACATGAAGCGCGCGTCGAAGTGCGCTCCCAGCGTGCTGCGCAGCTCCGTCTCATTCAGGTCGCGCTCTTTGGGGTCGAGCAAGGGATCGGGGTCTTCCTTGAGCACCACGACAGGCAGGCCGTCGCTAGGGACAGGACGGAGGAGGTAGTGCATTGCTGTATGGAGCTGACACGAGCCGCCTTCTATCCGGAAGCCGAGCGCGAAAAATAGCACGCACATGGCCAGAAAGTGAGGCACGTTACCCATGTTATCCATTTGATCTGGCTGCGCGAGGATATCTCGGGTGTAAATCCTGGAGAGACTGGCGCAAACGTCCACTCGTGCAAGGCTCCTGATCCTGACTATATATATGTATTAAAAAAACACTATTAAACGGTGCCCTGCTTGAGAAGTTCGGGTTGCAGAACGGGCCACTCCACACGATGAGCCGAATTCGCAGTAGGACACGTGAGAAGCGCGCATCCACCAAGTCGCCTAGTTGAAGGTCATGCCAGGCGCCAGTGCAGTAGTAAGCGCATGGCTCCGTCACACGGCGCGCGGTCGGCGCTCAGCTCCACGTTGTAGCGTCCGCGTGTCTCCGCGCCGCCTCGTGTCCGCATGGTGCTTCCTCGCGTTGTGTCGTTCAGCGCCCAACTGAGAGTCGCCATGGCTCGTCCGATTTATGCTCGCCGTTTGTGATGTAACGCAAAAGCCCAGTGTGAATGCCGGGGGTTTTGCCAGGGCTCCCCCAGCGCCGCCTTCTCTCAGAGGGAGGGGTGGACATGATTATGGAAGGGGGCGCTGAGGGTGCATGCGCACATCACGATCACAACCTGTCCCAATGTGACACCCAGAGAAAGAGTTTCATTATGGTCTCATTAAATCTGATTTACCTTAACACCAGGCATGACAAGTCAACATGCAGTTCATATTTTCCATCATGCATCCATTAACCTATCCATTCATATTTTTAATACCTCACACAGAGGTGCACCTATGATTAAATTTATTTAGCTTTTTTTTGTTGTTGTTGTTCCAAGCATGTAAATTGATTTAATTTGATTTAAAACAACAGGTCTGCCTGAAGGTCTCAATTTTAAATCCACAAGACTGTCAACAGCAATAGATGCAACAGGGTTGCTGGGCATGCAGGGTTAAAAGGGCTCTGTGTTTGGAACTCCTCCGGGTGGTGTTTCCGATATTCCTGTATTCCCTTTTAATGTCTAAATTGACCTTGGAGTAATTTTCTGGCCTAATACTGTGACAATATACGTCCGGCGCCAGTAGGATGTGAGGTCTTACTCGAGACAAAGGAAATGGGGTGAAATTATGTTTCCAAGATAAGAGTGCCAACCAACTGTAGTGACAGGGGGATTTCGCGGCCCCTTGCCCTGAGGCAAATACTGCAAAATGAACTAGTTTGGACAAGAATCAAAAGTCCATCAATGGACAAAGACATATTACAAAGGTTGATTATACAGGTCATTGCCAAAGCATCTTTAAAAAGTAAGTGTACTCTGTAGTCACATTAGATGCTGTAATAATTCTAATGTGAAAAAAAAATCCCTACCATGATTGTTACTGCAATTTTTTCCACCATAAACAACTAATATAATGATAGACTGGGTCATTTTACAGTCCAGCTGTACAGAGGGCCATTAAATTGGCTGCTGTCTGTTTCTATTAAGGAACAAATATTGGAATATTTGAAGACTCGCAATCCTTTTTCGTATTTAGCACTATTATGTGTTTTGAATTACTTCATTAGCAGGCCAATTTATCTTTTGACTTGGAATGGACGTATCTGAAGAAAGTGGGTTTGTAATGTATTCACAATGAGCATCAGTGGTCTTGAACACTCCATGCCAAGTGCTCAGTGCACTCAATCTTACTGATGGATCAAAAGGCCCTCCCAGGTTGAGGCACAAATATTCCTGATTCTTTCATGATCCAGCTAGATAAAAATGTAATTTGTTTTTGTTTAATTCCTCAACAAGACCTTTGATGATCTAACAGGAGACCAATTTGAACGCTCGATTTACAAGCTATGGTTTCACTGTAGCTGGCTTAAGGTCAGTTCAGTTTTAAATGCAAACATATACACAGACTCTCTCCTGACCTCTTTCCCTTTCTCATTCAGTTTGGACACTCTGTTTCACTTTTTCCATTTGATAATACTGAGTCCATCAGTAGTAGATGCATTGCAACATTGCAAATGAATTTAGACTACATTACACAAGAAGTTTTACACCAGGAATTGAAACATAAAGAAATAAATAAATAAAAATAAAAGTCCAGTTTATTTATATATTTTTTTTATTAGAACATGATACATTTAGAGGTACCAACATTCATAACATTTCTTGACTCCTGTCAAGAAAACAACTTTAACGAAAAGTAATGTCATAAGAGATATTATCTTTTTTAAGTGATGTCAGAGAAAGAACACTTCATAGCATATCTACAATGAATTTGTGATTTATTTCTGTTTATAAGTTTATAGGTATTTATAAGTATAAACACATCTGCCACATTGGTCAGATTGAGTTGCATTGCAAAAGCTAATGAGTAACAATAAAAACAGGGATAAAAGACAATAACTGTCAAAAATATGATACACAAATATATTATTTGGATCAATAAATGCATAATTCAAAAATATACAGATATGATGCTCTTCAATGCTTTTGGCTTGCTGTGTGCACAGTATAAAGGTTTCACCACAAAGATGTATCATTTAAACTAATCTGGAATGACAATTGTTTAAAATAAAAGCAATTGCAGTGGTTTTATTTTTTACTTAAATGCTTCACTTACAAGGGAACAGGCAGAACACATACTTGTAAATACTCAGGGCTTAACCCAAACACACACACACACACACACACACACACACACACACACACACACGATAAAGTAGTGCATTTCATCCTTAGTTCAACTGACATCACTGTACAGAAATTGGGAGGATGAAACAATTTCAATATCTTTAAAAGGACAGAAGTGCAGTAGAAACATCTTATGAGGAAACAATGGTGCAAATACATATTTGCAATACACTGCAACATCGACAAGTCATAACAGTGCAACAGACAAATTCACAATGTTGCTCACATAAGCTGCCCTTGCTGTCTTTTTCATCCTGACAACTGCTTCGTCTCCAAATACTTCAATATTAAGCATTCAATTTTTTATTGTTTTTAAAGTGAAACTGCATGGATTAGCCATTATAAATTGACAGAGAGCTCTATCATGGCTGAATGTATACAACCCGACTATCAGTGCAGTATTGAATCCACAGACAGCATTATTTTTGAAGAATATAATTCTCCATACACTTACAATATTTATGGCTTTGAAGACACCAAGAGTCAGAGTAATCCTTTATGATCTACTACTATTTCACAAACAGCTATCCAAAAAGTGGTACATACCCTTCATATAAAATGGTACAAACGTCCAGTACCAAATTGAAAAACAAAAAAACAAAAAAATATGGTGATATGTTTTCTTTCTTTTTTTTTTCCCAGGGCCAACAGGAGAAAAATTTACCTGCATTTTCTCCACAAAGGTTGTAAACAGGTCTCTAAAGTGCACTTTTTATGTGCCTGATTTCATAAAACATGAGTGGTTTTGATTTGTTTTAATGCCAAAGCCAGCAAGTTTGCGATCACCCGAAGAAACCTGAACAGACACTCCACACTGTTGACACTCCAGATAATAACAAATATACACCACAGATCATTGAGAAGAGGTAAAGAGATTGCAAGTCGTGTCTGTTGTGATCAAGGACCTCTACTTTTTCATTAACTTTAACTTCCGAAATACGGTGGACAAGTTAAATGCTTCCAAAAAATACACTTTGCATGTTTCTAAAGGATTTTCATCCATTCATGCTTTCTTGAGCAATTGATTTAAAACCAGTTACAAATGTGATTTTATAGTACAGGATTTAGATTTTTTTTTTTTCAATGGCCTTTAAGCATCTGGAAGCCAGACTTTAGTAATGTGAACTGTTTTTCTTTATTCAGCACCATCAGACAAAATTGTGTTTTAATTATATCCGGCACTAATTAATTTTTTAGGTGAGATTAAGTGTGAGCCAGTAGGAGCCCGACTTACACATGATTAAATCACAGGCATACATTTATACCTCAGACGTAACTGAATCAGAAAGTCGACTGTAAAGACTGGGAGCTAAATGACTACTTTTCACCTTTCAATTGTGATATCAGTCTATGTTGAGGCAGTTTCAAGTTCAATGTTTAAAGCAGCACACTATTTCATGTTGCATTAATAGTAAATGTATTAACAGTCATAGCCACTGTTTATGAGTCCTACAGAGTTGACCAGCAACTTATTTTTTCTTTCTGCACATTCTATTAACAAATTTTCCACACACTACAACACAGACAGTCTGCATGCCATAACTGTACTCACTTAGAGGCTGTTTGGTGGCAACATGACAAGACACATCAACATGACATAAAATAATACAGGATGGTTCATTCTAGAGAGTACTGCTGAGTATTTCAGAAACCAGCTCATTGGTTTGATCATCAGAGTCCACTTCCTGAGCTGTCATCTCTCCTCCTGCTGCTCCATGTGCCTCGCTCTTCTCATCTGGCCTTTGAGCACAGTCTGTGCTTGGGGATGTCTCACTGCATGACTCCACAAAGATCCTGCGCACTGTGGGTTTGCGCTCCCTGTTATTGCCCTTCCATTCGTCCACGCTGTAGGAGGAGTGTGGGAAAGAGACAGGGAGCTCTAGAGGCAGGTCCAGCTCGCTCTGCCGGGTATAAACCCCCTCCGAAAGTGAAGGTGTCTGGTTCTCACTCTGGACCCTCAGCCAGCGATGTGTTCCGCTGAAGCAGCTCCTCTGAGGCTGGCTCCTAGACAGCAGCTTGCGCTTGTAGCGAGACGTCTTTTCTGATGATCTGCTGGAGTAAGAGGACAGGGACAGTTCTTCCAGGTCCTTAGAGAAGGATTCAGAATCCAACATTGGCTTAGAGCAAGCGCTGGGTCTGAGCTCATGCATTTGCAGAACATCAGGGGCACTGCCGCTTAGTGTGTGCACAGCCTGATGGGATAGATCCTGGGCTGAAGAATAAACCAGGTCTAGATCTCGTGGGCTCAGAGCGTCGCTGGAGTCATAGTCGCTGTCTGTTGGGAGGAAGACCTCAGAACAGCCTTCTTCATCTGAGATCGCCTGGGAATCTGAAACGAAATGTTTAAAAAAAAATGTGCATGTGCTGACCATTTGGATTTTCAATACACAACTCTAAAACACATTAACATGCAAAAAACCTGTTTAACAAATCTGAAAAGTCAAAAGTATCTTGAAATGGAATTGGAACAAGTGTGGTGAACTTTGTATGCTCATTATAATTGGCTACAGCATGCGTCAGTATGAGAAAACACAGAAACAAAAAGCTTGAGTTTACAATAATAGAAAATATGAGCTTAAATAAATAAACTAATGCTTTGTGCTTATTTTTATCAAGGGCATTCTTATCAAAATGTCAAAATATATTTATAATATGCTAGCAAGTTGGTATGGCATTAAGATGTATATGTGAACGCCGAAAGTCGACATAAAGAGAGAATTACTATACACCATGATAACAAATAACTCCACATATATAGTTTTCACTAATTGGATAAAAAAAAAGTCCAATTCTTTTATTTTTTGGTTTTGTAGCTGATTTGATATGATGATTTTCTGATATGATGAGCATTAAGATGTCTCTTTACATTACTTTCATTATTAAACACCACCTTGTGATAAGAAACAGGTTTTACCGTCTGTAGCCTTTCTTCTTAACTCAGGTGAGGGAGATGGCGTAGGCAGGTAGTCTGCATTGGAGGAGATGGAGTCGTACTTCTGTGTTACGGTTTCTGAGCTGGTGTCCACCAGCCATGTGATGGGCACACCGCCCAGAGGCTGTTTATAGCGGGCATACTGCAGGGCATCAGTGATCCAGCGGATATCTCGCCACATTTCATCCATTTGCTGTGAAACATCACATTAATTATGCCATCACCAAAAGAGAGATATGATTCATTGCTCTTCTAATATTTCTCTATATTTAAAAAATATTTTTTACTCATTATTTTGAATGATGCTTATGTGGCTTAGAGAATTACTAAGCTTGTCATGTTTTGTAAATCTGAGTTATCTTGAGTTATATGATGCACTAAAATCGCAATCAAATGGCAAGTTACAACAAAAGAAATCAATGCCATAACTAAGACCTAAAGATATAAGGGACAATCTAATGATGTGTAATATTAAAATATCAAGCCAAGGTCAGCTTTCCAAATTTGTATATATTTTATACCATCAATCCTATTTTTGTGCAAAACATCTGACATTTATTCAGTGGCACATAAAATCTCTAATAAGAATGCCAGCTAGAGGCTATTATCAAGGACTTGATCAGATGCCACCATGTCTTTTCAAGATGTTAAATTTAAGTGCCTTAGAGTGTCTCTTTGTATCTTCAAAGTTTAATAAATCTCAGTCCGTGCTAAAATAAAGTGAGAAGCAGAATGTGTTTTCAATCACGGCTGTTGACTTCCACATAGTGAATCAACTCAATTCCCTCTTTCATATTTTCCATTCTTGAAACTTACTATGCAATTGTATTTACAAGGAGTTCATTTCAGTATGGTGAGGAAAATGTAGAGAGAAAAAAAGTCAGTGAGATGAAAAAAAGAAAAAAAAATGCTGCAATTTGAGCTCCTCATAGCAAATGTCATGTGAGATTCAACTTATGGGAATGAGGTTTGACACCAGAGGATGACTGCTTTGGAAAGTATGCTGGTGCTCTAATGACAAAAGGAGGGACTAGAATACAACAAGTGAAATAAAATGGAAGGGGCAGCTTTCACTTGCGCGAGAACTCAATTCAGCAAATCAGTGTTCATTTTGACGTTGGCTTGGAGATACTGCAGCAAATAGGAAGAAAGTACATACAGGATGGTATAGTCCACACTAGAGCATTAGCTTTCCACATTTTAGAATGAGGATCTTGTTTTTTTTGGATGTTTTGTTCTGTTCCTTACTTAATTCAATATGATCTCTAAGCTGTTTAAGATTTTCCAAGCGTTTCTCCTTTTTCTTTTTCAACTGATTTAAAACAAACCCTGTCTGTAGCATTGATCCATCATGTACTGGTTGC
This sequence comes from Synodontis membranacea, assembly GCA_025674565.1. Classification (NCBI taxonomy): domain Eukaryota; kingdom Metazoa; phylum Chordata; class Actinopteri; order Siluriformes; family Mochokidae; genus Synodontis; species Synodontis membranacea. Next base: position 12,181,713 of record JAOVYU010000067.1, read on the forward strand.
TGACTGGAAATGATTCAGAGGTTACAAAGCTTCCGCATATTAAAAGGCTGCAGAGTTTTAAAAGCTATAATGATCAATGAACATTTTTAAAGACACACTGAACTTATCCTGAGTAAAATTGCCAATCCGTTAAACTAAGAAATATGTCACGGAATCTTCATCTGTGAATGACACAATATGGCTCAAATATGCAAAGTGCATGTTTTTTTTTGTGGTCAGTCTGTATTAGTTCTTTGACAGGACCTGACAGTGGAAAAATCTATCTCTCATACAAGAGCAGAACCTTAAGTGCTTTGCGCTAATGTGCCATTTTGACAGATGTGGCCCTTTTTTTGCATGCTCTGCTGTGGAACATTAAAATGTTTATGCTAATTGGTGCCACATTGCATAGCCACACATAGGCCACGGAGTTCCTTGCATTGATTGGTATTCTTTCTCTCCCCCTCGCCACTCTCAGGCAGTGTGTAATCTGCGGTCAGTGTGGCACTTTTTTCCACAGCCTCTTGGATCCGACATCACACAAACACTCTTGTGGTTTTGTGGTCAATCTCAATTAATAGTCCAGACCGTGGTGGCGAAGAGGGATTATTTCAGCCCAGTGAACTGAACAGACAGCTCTCTTTTAAGTCCTGTAGCGAGACTCTGTTAAGCTCGTATTGAAATTTCTACACAAGAAAAACAAGGCATTTTACAGTTTATATGTCTAGTAGTTATACTTTACAACATCAATAAACTATTCTAATTGGATTATTAGCTTAAGTTGTTTTCGTAGTTTGACATTTCGCACACTTCGGTGTGTCTGGGAATACGTGTAACAGCCATCGCCACTGTGTAACAAATTACATTTAGTCAAATCTTACTGCTTGTGTTGGAGTAATAGCTGTGGGACAAAATGATGAAAGTGCAAAAAAAAAAGACATTAACTACATCAGAATGTGATGAAGCCCAGTGTGCAGTAGTAATACCTGAATATAGTCAAGTATATGTTGGTGTCTTTGCTTAGCAATGGACAGTTCAGTATCTGAAATGGCCTCTCTCAAAGCCTGCTGGGTTATCAAGGCGTCCAGGTCAAGCACAGAGGACAGGCGGCAGTACAGGCTAATAAACTTCTCCTTATATGCACAGAAGTGAACTGAACACACAAACATGGAGAGAGAGAGAAAAAAGAGAAGTAATTCAGTAATGTGTTACATAATATATAATAGCCAGCTACATCAGAAATTTCAGTTAATTTAGTTAGCTGGTTTAACCTAAAACCTAAAACCTTAAACCTACCAGTTTAGATGGAAACTGGTAGGTGTTTTATTCATGCATTTAGATCCACAGAATCAATTTTCAATTATGACTGTTCAAAACTGTCCAAATAACATCAGAACAGCAGCCAGACACGTTACTGAGCATTCTAAATTACAAGCACGGCTCTGCACTTCAACAAGATTTGCTTCTTCACAGGAATTCACAGGATGATTGAAATAAAAATGATTTAGTGGTGTTTGCACAGATCTGGTTCAATTACAATATCGATTACTTGTTTAACCTTTCTTCACTTTTACCCAGTCTGGGGTGGGAGGGGGTATTTGGCTAGCCGCAAAGCAGACTGCTCCCCTGTTGGCATGTGTATTTGTGGGTCTGTGTGATTTAGTGAGGCTCCACTGGGAGTGTGATTGGACACAGAGGAGGGGGGTGGAGGGGAGAGAGAGAGAAAGGAATCTGTGGATTTTATAAGGCCAACTGAGCTAATATTGTAGAGCTTGAAACAGAAGCCAGTGTACCGAGCTCAAACATTTGAAGAGGGAGGTTGAGGAAGCCCGAGTGGGGTGTGTAGGGATTGGTCTGGCCCGGGGCAGTGCACACGGCGTCTGAGGCAGGCAGCAGCAAAAGAAAGGACACATTGTGACCCAACTCGAGCACCTCCTGTGTGTAGAGACGGAAGTGCTTAGCCTGTGCAAGAAATAGACACACACAAAAGAACACACACACGCACACACACACACACACACGCACACATACACAGAGTTTTCAGTTTAAGTGAAACAATGGCAGGCTATTTTAGCTTAGTGGCCAACAAAAATCAGAAGCAATGCTTTTTAATAAGCATTGATGCAGTTATGATGAGCCGAATTTAACACAATTGTTACAAAGAGAAGTGCAATAAAAAAAATATTTCCTGGATATTCCTATATTTTATTATTCAACTTAATGTTAAAGTAAGAGCTAAAACATATTTATTATTTTATCTGTTTGTTCCAGTATGATAGCGTTAGAAAACAATGCCTAAATGTCAGCTTCCCCTGAATACTCCAGTGTTTTTCAGCCTAACCTCTATTTACCACATCTGTTGCTTGTATGGTTGATTATCACAGACAGGAATTTTAACACATTAGTCCATACAAAGACTTAAATAACAAAAAATAAAAATATTTTTGCAGATTCTTCAGGGGAAAGGACTTGTGTTACTCAATATCTGAGTAATTGTGTGGGACAGATGCCATATACAGTAAAGGCCAAAAACACTGCACTGGTACTTTGAAATTTGTGCATCTTTTTCATTAAAATTACTCCAGTTACACTGTTAAATGTCTTGATGAAATATGAAAAACTTGCACATTTTGTCAGAAACACTTCTTTGCATTTGACATATAGAATATGCTGAATAAGCTATACACATCAGAGCCTTTTTGTCTATGGTGTCTCCCAAAAATAACTCATCATTCCAGAGATGCCAACATTGCTAACAAGAAATTCCTAACAGGGAAACAGGAAAAACTGAAATGTATGTTGATGGATGGGATTTTTGTTTTCAGATGTTCTCCAAGCAACAGTAAGAAAAACACTGAGACACAAACTGGTGTCTGCACTACTTAATAAGATCCTCAGACTAAATCTACAGTTGTGCCTTCTTTATA
>JAOVYU010000067.1:12198154-12214494 GCA_025674565.1 Synodontis membranacea
TAGATTTTTACAACATTATTGTTGAAATACACAGTCCTGAAAAAGGGACGTTTCTTTTTTTGCTGAGTATATATATATTCTTTTTTGTTTTCTTTTTTCATTTACCATTGTAAGGCCAGTTATTGTGCATTTAAGACACTGCAGATTTTCAAGGATCAGTTCTCCAGCTAACAAAGAGAAATCCTTCAGACAGCTCCACTCCACTGCCAGGAATCCATATAATAGAAGAGAAAACAGGTGAAAACAGATTAACCCAAGACAAAAAATAGGAACAACAGAATTTTGTATGTATGTTAAATGTGCTCAGAAATACATATACAATATATAGAGGACATTATTGTTCTGCTGAGAGTGCCCTGTTTTCCCTGATAAATGATATGTGCTGCTACAGACTCAGGATGTGGAAGAGGGAATCCTCACCTTTATATCTGGTGACCACAGCTGAATTGATGCTGGCTGGCTCATGAAATGTGACAGTGAGAGATGTGCTGCTGCTTACAGTCAAACGCACAGCTGTCGGAGCCTCTGGAGCCTCTGTGAGAGCCACATATCAAGATCCAATAAGAAACAGATTTTAAATTAATTTTGGGGACCCATTATAACTTATGTAAGGAAATAAATCACAATGGAATGTGCTAGTAGAGGAAAATAATCAACAACAGCATGGTGCAGTGAATGCAGCGGATGGCCACTAAGACTTCAAAGTTGATTATCCTCTTGTACCACAGTAATTTGCCAATGTTAACACTTTTTAATTATTAAATACTGAACTGTGAATGTCTACAAAACAAGTTTGCTCTAGTTATCATGCCCTCACCAGCCTGCAACTTGCAAATGCATGTTGCAGAGTAATATTAACAAAAGACCAGAAAACACAAAGTTCTCCTGAAGGCTCTAATGTGGTAGAAAACATACTGGCTCCAGAAAGCGCTGACCGAGGAAATAAACATCCTTACAGAAAGTAAGCATATTAAAAATGTGCAGTTTTTCTTTGTTAAATAACAACACACTTTTAATTCCATTTATTAGGCAGACCACACAAAGAGTCTGCTGTATAAATCACTGTATATTAGCTGTTACTATAGAAATGCTAACATATTAGAATACGCTCATTTATCTCGAAGCTGACGCTACTGTCCGTGCTCATGTTTTTGAAAATCAATCAACATTTTCTGAGCCGTCGGCACTGAGAATTCAACAGTGTTGTGGTATAAAGTCATTTAATATCTACAAGATCAGTTGGACTAACACTTTATCATGAATTTCTGGTGCCAGATAATAGTCTTGATTTTATTAAAAAAAAAAGAAAGAAAGAAAGAAAGAAAGAAAGAAAGAATCAAATAAAACACCACCATGACAAATTAGTGAGACTATCTGTCATTTTGTTTCATCAGAAAGTAAACAAGAATCATCACCGTATCAGCTTTTATATTTAGCAGCAAACAACTACAAATCTAATAAACAGCAGAATGGAGAATGCCATCATGCTGTAAAGTAAAGTGCATGACTCGGTCCAAGGCATGACTCAGAGGACTTTGAAAGTAAACATCATGCAGTTATCCTTATTTGTATGAACTAAGCGTTATGATCTGTGTTATGAGCATGTTACTACTAGCTACAGCATAATGGGAAGCCGGGAGACTAGGTTAAATTGTAGAAGGTGGATGAATAAAATGCAAGCAAACATGTATGACTATTGATTGTGTTTTCCTCTCTACTGATTATGGCAGAAAACTGTTGTCCATGAACTTGGCTGCCATTTTCCATTTAAAAAATAAAATGTATTTTGTCAATGGAAAACATCTCTCTCTTCACATGCTTTCAAAAGACCCAATTTACATTGACATTTGCATTCAAATGTTAAACCGGCAGCTGGAAATTACCAAAAAGGGCATGGGAATACCTCCACTGCTTAATAGATTATAGCCCTCTCTTTTTCCTCAGCATCTAAGTCCATGATCTGGTCTCTTTCTAGCTGCATTCACTGAGCTACTTGTAACTGAGGGCACACTGTGCTACAAACAATGCCATTCTGCACAGCTGAAACACTTTTCATAGCCTCCTTTGAGAACTGGGAAATTTTTCAACAATCTTTGAGAGAGTCTGTGCCATAGCTTGCTTGATTGGTAATAGCTGCCTTGGCAGGAGTTTACACAGAGAGGACCACAAAAGCAGGCTGAAAACAGGCTGATCAATTTGCCATAAGCATGTTCCATACTATCAAGGTACAAGTGCCATTCGAGGGAATTAGATTGTTCCTGGTTAGTCAGAGAATGTGCTATTAATACACTGCTGCCAATTTGCTAACCACAATTCAAAATGAGCCAAGGCATACAAATGAAACTATAATTACATGGGTGGATAAGATTCTGGGTCAGTGGTATTCAACAGCTGGAATCATTAGGGCTAATCATACACTGCATACCAGACAATGGTCGTGCGTGCGTGTGTGTGTGTGTGTGTGTGTGTGTGTGTGTGTGTGTGTGTGTGTGTGTGTGTTGCGGGGCTGGGGGATGCTATGCTTGTCAAGGTTCTTTATAAACACACCTTGTCCACACCTATTTGAAATTTTGGCTTTAATATAGGTTCACCTCTTTCAGGTTTATAATCAGTTGTAAAGGAGAATGTCTGGAAAGCACTCACGTGCATGCTCAAATCCAGTGCGCATGCGTTTGTAGAGCTTGCATTTCCATTCCCAGGCCTTGAGCTGCTTCTCCTTGTCTGACGTCTCCAGACTGAGACTCTCTCTCATCACCTGTGTGGAGAGCTCGCTCGCTCGCCTCTGAGCTTCCTGCACCAGTGCTGAGAGATGAGCCTCACGGCTCTCCTGACTCACAACTGAAAACACACAACTTAATCAAAGCATTGCCCTGGATTTCACAAAGATATTTTCATTGCATCAACAGTGTAACTCATCGGTTATTTCACCTCTGTGTCTAATTCGGGAGTCTAATTTATTTTTTTAAGTTTCACACACACACACACACACACACACACACACACACACACACACACACACTCTTACACAAGAACAAAATACCATGCAACTATTTTCATGGTACTACATACAACACTATAAATCATGAACACAAGTTTAATAAGCGGCACTTAATATAAATTTTAGTCTACTGATTTCTTAATAAATGCTTATTTTTCATAAACAGAAAAAAATTATATAAAAAATGACACTATAATAAAACATGATGATGCATAGCATTTGAGGAAAATAATCAATAACAGTGTGGTGTGGCCTGACAGAACGGAGAGCCATTACCACCTTAAAATTAATTTATCCAATAGCTACACATCAACAACGTGTTTCGATTCTTGTGGACCACAGTAAATAGCCAACAATTAGATTGTTCTCTCATTAGTCACTCTTTTTTTTTCTCTATTAAAAAGAGAAACTATAAAGAGAAAATAAAGAGAAATAAAGGTTTATTATTTAAACCTCCATCTATTAGACCTGGAAAAGGTAAACGTTCTTACCGTCGCATTGTTAACCAATGGTTTGCCTTCATTAGTGCAAGATTAAAACATACTGTACCATCATTCATTCTGAGAGACAGTTCTTAAATAGGGTAGTGGTAGCTCAGTAGTTAAGACATTGGACTATTGATTAGCAGGTCGTTCGGTCAAATCCCAGCACTACCATGCTGACACTGCTGGGCCCTTGAGCAAGGCCCTTAACCCTTAACTGCTCAGTTATAAGTCCCTCTGGATTAGTGCATCTGCCAAATGATGTAAATGCAGCAGAAAAATGAAAAATCAGTTGCAGGAGATTCTATGGGAGGCTAGGGGTTGAAAATGATGGAAGGTAGTTGATGTCAGCTGTCAAAACCTGAACAGAAACCTCCAACTACCTTTGTGTACTGTGTCATGCACGACAGCTATGTAGTTATATGACATCATTCCAAGTAAGAAGGTACTATGTTTTTAAACTAACCAGAATAATAAAAAAGGCAGGGTTTTACCTCCTTTTTCTCTATAGTGAACCTATGAGAGTTTCAGAAAACAATGACATAGAACCGCATCCAGAATGAAGTCTGCTTGGCAGTGCTTCGATTAATGTATAATGCCAAAACAATGCATGTAGTGTCCCTTTAAAGCTCTAGTCTAAACAAAATTAGCATTTATATAGGGTTCACTATAATGAAGTATGTTTAATAAGATATTTTGCTTTAGTTTTATATAAGATCCATGTCAGATATAAATACACTCTCAGAATGGCTGTCACAGCATAGCATCTGAAAACACCATGTCAGGCTTCCATGAATTTGATGGCTTTCCAAAGACAGCCAGTTTCCTCTGAGGACAAATTCAACTTGTAAACTTTCTAGTCACTCTCATATGTGAGGAAAACTATCTGAACTGTTCTCATAGAGACAGTTAAAATCTTCCAAATTCTTACGCCTTACGTGGACTTTTAAAGGGGTTCCATTTGTCCGTTCATAAAAATTGCAGGAGAAGATTAAGTGAAAGTGTATATTACTATACTACATCATTCGGTAAACTTCTCAGATGAGTTAACAGGTCAAATAAGCCTGAAATATTCTTTTAATGCAACAAAATAAGTAGAAAATGCTGGTAGGGCAAATTAAGTTATTCAAACATAATATACTGGATCTTGGGGTCTAGTGTAATTTAAAATTTTTATGGCCAAATTGCTGTCCTGAGGTAGATGACAGAAGCACAGCTCAGGGGACCAGAACATGATTAGCTAATCCATCACCTACAGTAAACATTCTTATTAGGAAAATAAACCAATGGTTTATGAGCTTCTAGAGTGCCAATAAAATCCTTAAAATCATTTTCATATACAGTGGCTTCAGAAAGTATTCAGACACCCTTTCATTTTTTCCAATTTTGTTATGTAGCAGCCTGATGCTACAATCATTTGAATAATTTTTTTTCTCATTCATCTACTCTCAGTACCTCATAATGACAAAGTGAAAACAGAATTTTAGATTTTTTTTTTAATTCATTAAAAAGAAAATACTGAAACATCACATTTACATAAATATTCAGACCCTTTACTCACTACTTCCCTTTACTCAGTAGTTATTGGGCACTGGTAATGGGCAGGTAATGAGCAGTGCCTGGTTTCCTCCAGATATAATATTTAGAACTGAGGCCAAGCAGTTTAACATTTGGTTTCATCACATCATAGAATCTTGTTCCTCACAGTCTGAGAGGTGTGTGCCGTTCCAAATCATGTCCAAACAATTTAATTCACCATGGTTCAGCTAAATTTCAAGTGTTGTTTCAAAGGGTCTGAATATTTATGTAAATGTGATATTTCATATTTTTCTTTTTAATAAATTTACAAAAATGTCTATAATTCTGTTTTCACTTTGTCATTATGGGGTACGTAGTATAGATGAATGAGAAACAAAATATATTTAAATGATTGTAGGTTGCAACATAACAAAATTGGAAAAAATGAAGAGGGTCCGAGTACTTTCTGAAGAAACTGTACATCAGATTAAGACATTAACTGTCCTAACCGCATATGAAAGAGCAACAAAGTCATTATGTCTCCATTAATCAGCACAATGCTGCAGCTTGTCAAAGCCAGTGTCAGTGTGGTTGGGGGTCTCTATAGGGGTGGTGAATAAAAAACATACTTGGCAGTAAGCTGAAACACACAGCACTGTGTTTGGCTGTATAGATTTGTCATGGTAAAATGAATGTTGCCTGGCCAGTGCTCCTCATAGTCTGAATACTACTGCATGGTCTTTCAGAGCCTTAGTCATAGACCATGACAGCAAAATAAACAAATAAATACATGGCCGAAGAAACCCTCTTTCACTGTGGCTGTTCTACTTGGCCCAAACCCTTTGAGACGAGAGCTCTCCAGGAGAAATGATAAAGTAAGTGTTGTCTTCTCTGAAAAAAAAAAGTTGTTGGTGGGGAGAGCGGGTGGGGGTTATAAAACCAGCATACTTGGGGGTCCATGGTGCAGTAAAAAAGCCAGCAATATTAGCAGCCTTGAGGTGCAATTTCCTGTTCTATGAAGATTGACATCTGGCCACTATGTGTGGTTAATTGAACAAACTATAAATTTAAGCGGCAACTATGCCAATAGTGGCTTGTCTTACACAGTTGGCATTGTCAAGAAGCAGAGATCGCCCTAAATATAGACATTATGGCGACCCACTGAAAAGCATAAACATGCTTTAACTTCAACCTTCACCTGGACCTCCAAACTGTAAGGCGTCTGGCTGATTGATTTACTTGGCACTTCTGGCCTGACATAAATATAATGCAGAAAGCCCAGAAGGGGAAAATGCAGCAATGTTTATTTTCTGTTTGTTTACAAGGATCGAATTGTGCCACGGTGAAATGTTTTGAAATTTAACTGCCACCTGGGTACAATAAATCACTTAGTATAATTGCTCTGGGTTACATGCATCACTGGAAAAGTTAAACCATTAAATGACAAACCTTGTTAAGATTTTTCAGGAGGATGCTGTGCGATGTGTCCCTTTGCCACCCTAACGTCCAGACAGCAGCACAGTGCTCTCTGTCAGCTCTCAGACAACATTTGGCTTTTTCTTGCTCCCACTGATTCAAGCACTTGCTTCTCATGCAGCTTTTTCCCTTTCAGAGGCATGGGAGGTAAGAAACACCTGTTTCTATTGCCAACTGTTTGTGGACATGAATATGCTATTGATTATTGGAGGGCCTTGGGTGCAGAACAGAGCTGTTGCTGTCTGTCTGTACACTGCATTCTGTTTATTGCTCTCTATATTCAGTACATGCAGTTTAGGTTTCGTAAACTTGAAGATTTAATGTTGTTATTTGCGCCCCAAAATCTTTAGGTTTAATGAATTCTTGCACTGTAGCTTTAGTAAGGAGAAGTAAGGAGAAATTAAGCAATGTTTATAACCTGTTGAATGTTCCTGTTTTCTGCTGCTTATAAGAGATCCACTTACAGTGATAGGACAGTTCAGACTGATCAAATTCCAGATATGAACCGATTTCATTCATCTGTTTTAAAGGCTACTGTAAAAAAAATATATATATTCCAGCTTTTTTGTAACAGGGCATGGTAGTCAAATGGTTCGAAATGATCGAAATGGTTATGACAGTCATCATTTGATTTGTCTTTTTATAACACAACTATGAGTGCTTATGACAGCTGTCATGGAAAGGTTGACTTATTTGAGTGTTGAGCCGCTTGCTGCACATGCCTCTAAAGCAAAGTGTGAGAAAACATCACACTGCCTCCCTCTATGTATACCTGTTTTCACTGTAAACGGCTTGTCACATTAGTGAGGCCTGCTTTTGGTCTCAACATTAAAAAACAACATTTTGACACAAGACAAATCTCCTCATGATGATGAATTACTGCAATAAACCTTCAATCTCTGAAAGCTTTAGTGGTTTTGTATGCAACCCCATGATCCTAACTTGAGTCTACAAAACTAGATACACTGTATCTGGTTGTCTTTTTAGCTCAGTTTCAATTGTCATTACGAATTACTTATAAGTCACCAAAATAGAACAACAACCAGAGAACTAGACTGCTGAATGCACAGTGACTCTTTACACTTCCTAAAGGGACCCTCCATGCTCAAACATATTAAATATGTTTATATTGAAATATCATTAAACAAATCACAATGTTTAATGATTCTGGTACAAATGTATTAGCTGGTGCTGAAATTTCATTATTCCTGTTAAAATAGAGATGTGGGTAGCACACTTACATTTACGTAAATGGCATTTATTTAAAAAAAAAAAAAAAAATCTCAGTAAAATCTCAGTAAAAGATGTAAAAGATCTCAGCGTGTATGAGGAAGTGAGAGAGCTGTACAAATTAAAGTATTAAAGTGCTGCTGCATCACTTTCTTTTTAGGTATAAAGCAAGGGCTAGTTCTTACTATCAGTGAGTAGTTAAAGTGCATTGTGAGAAATTGAGGAAATGGTCAAAATAAATAAATAAATAAAGGTGAAAACAGATCAACATATAAATGAAAGAAGTTTAAACTAAAAAGGTCAAATTTTTAATTTAAATACAAAAGAAATATGTCACTAAAGATCACATGTTAATTTTAAAGGTTAGTACGCAAGTGGTTTAGGGTGATTTTTTTTTTTTTAACTGTATGTCAGACTCGAGTGTATCTGTATGTGCTTAAAACTCCTTAAAACCAATCTGTTTGAGTTTCTACTATATCTACAGGCAAGTTGGTTTAAATGAAATGTAAACTGTGAACATTATCTCATTTGAAGCTTTTCAGCCATGTAGAAGTACTCACAATGTGGACTCTCCTTGGCCCCTGCTTTAAGCAGCAGTTTGGCTATTGGCACATTGTTGGTCATGATGGAGATGTCGAGCGGGGTCAGGCCTTCGCTGTTGGGCGTATTGAGATCCAGTTCATCTGCTGTGTACTGGAACAGAAGGATCTGTACAGCGTCCAGGTCTTGCTGTTCCACAGCCTCGAATAGAGCCTCACTGCTCTGAATATTCTACAGTACAAAAACAGAGAGAAAGCTTAACATGTCTGATATTCTCACTATATTTCTATATCATGACTAAATACAGCACAGTTCACTACAACTCCTTTCTCAAACATACTATAGGTCAAAAATGTTCTTTACTACTAACAGTAGTATCATCAATAATGATACACAAATAGACATTATAAATGAAGTGAACACAGCACTTTTGCCACTGTTTTAAGCAGACACGTATTACAATTGCAATTAAATTTCTTTAGCTCCAAAATTATTGGCACCTTCATATAAACAAGCAAAAAGCTTATTAGATACTACATCTAGTGAACAAAACATCCAGGTCACAACAAGCAGATTTATTCTAAAACCCTTAGTGGTCACTTACCGAGGCTTTGCGGATACGATCTGAGCGGCCAAAGAAGTAAGCATCCTCGAAGGACGAGTGGCTGCCCTTGAACTTTTCGGAGAGGTTGCGGTAAAGGCGCTTGGCTGCGCTTGGGGAGGCAGGAGCAGCCCCTTTCTTACTGTGAGTCAGCTGGAGGTTCTGCATCTGCTGGGTCATACTAACACAGAAGCTCCTGCAGGAAGGAGAAGACAAAAACCTTTTACCGGGAGCGCCATTACTTTTAGACAAAAGTGAACGGTTTATGACCCAGCAGTAAAAGGCCTGCATCTGATAAATTCACTGCCGTTTTTCTGACTAGTGAAAATTAAGGTAAAAACATGGCTGATTTTGTTTAACCTTTGAAAAGTTCAATTTTAATATCTACCAGTGTTATGCAAATGTAATCGTCAATGTGTCACCACATTGCTTCTAGTTCTTCTCATGCTTGTTCACAGCATATTGCATGTTTGTTAGATATGATTAGAACGACAAACCTAATCTGTATCATTTCCATTAAAAAGACATCATACTGTATAAAAACACAATGTCTAAAAAGATATCACACCACAAAGCCCAGACCTTAAACATTACTATCAGTCATCCTTAATTTGTCTTATTTAAAGTTCAAAGGAAGTTTTGTTCATGTTATTCAAATTACATCTGAGCCTGTAAATAATGTGAAGTCCAGTGAAACAACCTTGTTGCATGAAATATGCCCCTGACCTAATAATAGAAAGACATTAAATATAAGCCAGTGTGTGTATGAGTATATTCTTTCTGTACTGAATGAGCAGTGTTATGTAACCACACACACACACACACACACACACACACACACACACACACACACACAAGCTTAACGAAAATGCATCATTCAAAAAAAAAAAAAAAAAAAAAATCAAGGTTTTAAAAATCATTCATAAAAATGTCAGTTTCATGGTTACAGTAGATAAGATAAGAAGTGGTGTGATTGTATGAGAAACTGAAGTAGAGGCATAAAATTATAAAAATATATATATATAAAAAAAAACACTAACCATTATATATATATAAGAAAATGAAAAGCACAGGCCAAGTGATTTCACCCAAATTGTCCTCAGTTAAGATTGACATTTTCCTCTGAGAGCCACTGAACCACAGGGCTCTCTGGGTGATATTTCTCACCCAGCAGTCTATAATCCATTCAGACATGACATTACGGCAGTATGCCTTTTTCATTGCTTGCACCAAGTTTCTGCAAGAACGCCCACGCACCGCTAATAATACACGCTCTACAGTGCAGGAGCACAGCCTCTGACACCAGCAAGTGATTTAGACAATGCCCTGAGAGTTCTTCTTTCCTCCATGCCAGGTCTGAGACTGACTTTTCCCTTCTCTCAACTCCATTAATCAAAATATGAAAGGTAGAGGAACACCTAGTGGGTGCCAAGTGACAGTATGGAGCTTTCCTGGGTTAGATAAGGTCAGTCAATTCGAAAAAGTGTCACAGGAAAAAGAAGGCAAGGAGAAGCGAGGAGGTTAGAGAGTACTCACCTGTCAAGGCTCTGTGAGCTCCCTGGAGAAACACTGAAGAAGAGAAGCGGCCGAAAGTCCTTGATCAGTGCGGCATCTCTCTGCCTTTGGTTGAGTCTCTGAGCCAGGCGGGAAATCTTGCTCTCAGATCTGTCAAGACAGCAAGGAGAGTAGCCCAGGTCAGTGAGCTCTTGGACATTCAGGCTTTAAGAAGAGCCAAACAGCTCTGAAGACACTGTTCCTCAAAGTCAACAGGGAACACCTGGTGGTCACTAGCACACTCCTATCCATGCGCATCTCGCCAGAGAGCTGGCTGCTTAATGCGCAGAGACAGGAGCATGGAGAGGAGAGATGGTGGGGGGAGGGAGAGTGAGTGAGAGAAAGGAAGGAAGAGGAAAAATAGAGAAAAGGAGGGAGGGGAGGAGAGGGGCATTCTGTCAGTACTAGGATGAGTAGCGCAGAGACAACAAAAGCACTCAGGCATTTACAGCAAGGTCCCACTGAGCATGCTCACAGTATGCAGTGGTGAGAGGGGGTGGTCATGAAGAGAAAAGAACCTGTTGTTCTTCCTCTCATCACTCGTGTTCTCTGCAGTGTCACATCTGCAAACACAGGCATCAAATCTCTTAACAATCAGTACCGTGGATGTCCTTGAAAGCTGAGAGAGGTCCACAGGTCACTGGCACCAAATAATACACACACACACACAACGCAATGTGTTTTCTCCCCAAACAGATCATGTTATGCATCTCTATAAATCAAGAGCAATCTCAGTAATTTAATATCTCAGTTGTAACCAAAGACCGTACTGATGTAATGATGAAAAACAACACTATTTGTACTCTAATGAACTCAAATTCAACTTGAAATTGTTCATTTCTTTATATTTAAGATCTAAATACCATGCTAATTTAGCAGGAAAACTTTCACTGTTAATTATTCAATATTACTATTATTATTAGTAGTAGTAGTAGGAGTAGTAGGAGTAGTAGTAGTATAGGTCTGCATCTTCTGCTTTCTCAAAACGAGTAAAATCGAGTCCCTGATCATATAACACAATGCTTTTAATTCTTATTATCAAATGACCCAAAGATGTCTGTTTTCCAGCCAGTGTACTCAGTGCTCCTGTGCACAACGCATAGGCTAATTTTTATTGTTTTCAGTGGCCACTGGAAAACTACAGCCTTTATGTGATTTTTTTTAAATGTTAAAAATGTGTTATACGAGTAAATAAATAAATAAATCAACAAAACCAGCAACAAAAGTTACAGATATGAAACAAGCTTATGGGAAAAAGGTAAATGCCACTATTATTTATTTTGGCATATTTACTCCAAGTTCTAATGATTCATTTCTGAAACAGAACAGCTATCCATTTCACATTCAAATCTCATGCAATATAGATTTCATTAATAGTAATTGTACTGTAGACAGGAAAGTCATCTCCTGGTACTTAAAGCCTACATTCCTATTCAAGACGAGCATGATAATATCATGGGTAGAGGCACAGAAGATCATGCTTCACAAAGTCATATCACCTAGCAATAGAGACAGTAAAAGACTGTATACTGTATGCAAGTTAACATAAAGTGAAATATGTCCCTTCTCATTTATCTTATCAATAAGTCAAATCAGAATCCTCAGAGTCAGAAAGATTGCATAAAAGATAAATAGAAAAGCAAAGATATTAGTTCCTCTCATACTTTATTGCTGGTTGATTTCAAGCCCATACAGGGGGGAAAAAAAGAGAAAACCATTCACATAACTTCAAAACACACAGATGTATTCCCAAGGTTGCTTATACAATGGCATATTGATTTGCTACTGCTCAGTTTTCCTGTCATTTTATGGTTTGATCTTGTAAGGTCTGTGACAAACAAATACAAACCACATTCTCATATGGACCGAACAGCAATTATACAAGACACCAGATCTACTCCAAGTATCAACTTCCATGATCCTGTATTGAACAAAATGGAAGGGAAGGCCATTTTAAACACAGTGGCTCGAGGCATACATCAGACATTTACAATGTCATTAATCACACTGCAAAATGGTATGAACTTTCCCATATGAACTTAGTGACTGCTGTGTATTGTTTATTATACTGTACTTGCAAAGATATGTGTTCACTAAACTGTAACCCTGCCAGGACACAACTACAGAATCATTAGAACAATTTAAGAGAATGGACAACAATTACTGTTGTACTATAATATAAAACTAAAAATAATATCCACTATCAAGGCATTGTATTATTGAAATTCTCTTAAATATTTGCACCAAATTAATGAGATCTTTAAATGAATACAAAACATGGTATCCTTGAAAATGTATAGCACTCAAGTTTCAAATAGTACTTTAAGACTCCACCTCCTTAACAAGTTGTTTACACCACAGAAGCATTTAATGAGAGCAACCTACAAAATGTAACACCTGAGTTTTCCAAACGTCAGCTACAAGTGGAATCATTTGTGCTGGACAGATGAGACAATAAAGTCCATACACACCATCTGCATTTTTGGCAAAAATAGGGACTGCATCAAACAAATGCCCCATGCACCACTATTAAAATATGGTCATCAATGCTTTAAGGCTGTTTTGCCACTAGTGGTCCAGGAGCTTTTAGAAAGAATGATGATGTGATACATTTCCACTAATTACCAGGATATTTTAGCTCAAAGCTTGGTTGTTTCTGCAAGGAGGTTAAGAATTAAACCTGTCGAAATCTTTCAACATGATCGCAACATGATTCAACATGAACATGATCTCAATCAGTCAAAGAAATCAGCACAAAATGGTTTCAGAACACAAAAGCACCTAGGAAAGTAAAGGAGATTGAAAATATTCTCTATGGCAGAATCATCGATAATCTATCAACATGTCTACAACTTTGTTACAGATTACAAGAATGGCTCGCTGTTTTTTGTGTTCTTTCCTTAAAGCAAACACTCTTAAAGGGTCTTCTTTCTCTTTCGGCTTTACCCACAGCGAATCATCTGTCTCCATTTAGTCCTATCTGCTGCATCCTCTACTCTCCCACCAACTAACTTCATGTCCTCTTTCACCACATCCATAAATCTCCTTAAAGGGTATTTTGTTAAAAAAAAAAAAAAAAAAAAAAAAAAAAATCACTACTAGAGAAAACCGTTTATTGTGATATTAGACTGCACAAGTAATTACTGTAAGTTAATGTTTTGTGCTAAAACTTCTGCAGCTGAATGTATGTGAAAAATAATGTTGAGCCGTGTTCAAAAATGTTAAACAAAACTAATTACGTGCGAAAATCATAGAGCAACTCTGTAGCTTCTGAAGGCTTTTTAATGGCAAGATAAGTGACAGCTTTTAATTTCTTTCTTTTTTATCAAACCTTATCATTTTAGTTTTAAAGCAGCAGTCCTCTGGGTCTCAACTATCAATTCAAAACCTTATCTTTACGTGTCCTAGGCAAGCCGATAAAACATAACGTCAGTCAGTTACAATATCCTCATACACATTCTACTTATTAGAATATTTCTTATGATCAGTCAAAAAGGATTTAAATTAGAGAAATGTCCTACATCTGAAATTATGTTCATTTGTACAGTCAATACTTGGTTGATGCTCCTTTATCATGAATTACTGCATCAGAGTGGAGTAGTATGAAGGCGATCAGCTTGTGGCACTGCTGAGGTATTATTAAAGCCCAGGTTGCTTTGATAGCGGCCTTCAACTCATCAGAATTTTTGGGTTCGGGGTTTCTTAACTTCCTTTTGACAATTGTTTTAGGTCAGATGAGTTGGCGGGCTAGTCAAGCACAGTGATATCATGGTCAGCAAACCATTTTGTAGTAGTTTTGGCACTGTAGGTAGGTAAGCCCTGCTGTAAAATAAAATCGGCATCTCCATAAAACTTGTCAGCAGATGGAAGCATGAAGTTCTGACAATCTCCTGATAGACGGCAGCACTAACTTTGGACTTGATATAACACAGTAAACCAACACAAAGCAACCCAAATCTTCGGATTGAATAAAAACACCAGCAGATGAAACCACAAATCACAGACTGCAGAAACTTCACACTGGACTTCAAGCACCTTGGATTCTGTGCCTCCCCACTCTTCCTCCAGACTCAGGACCTTGATTTTCAAATGAAACAGGTAAGATGCTTTTGATGTTGTCTCTGGTTCTAGAGGGACATGATATTAGGAATACAACAGTTGTAGCCCCTTTCCTGAAGACTTCTTGTGAAGCTCTCATGAATCGATTTTTCTTGACAATCCTCTTCAGGCTACACTCATCCCTGTTATTTATGCACATTTTCCTACCACACTTTTCTATTCCAGTCATCTTTCTATTAATACCTTGTGAAGGGTGTTTATGATTGTCTTTTGAAAAACTGTCAAGTCAGCAGTCTTCTCCATGCTGGTGGTATTTACATTGTTTGAATAGTTATTTACTCAAACTTTGAGCAGTATGCAATAATTTTCAAAATTAAAATAGAAAAATGCTTGACACATTTTACTTTGCATGAAATGAGTCTAAATTGTCAATTGTCAAAAAGTAACTAATGGAAAATATTGCACTTTTTCTACAACATTGAATTTTTTTGAGAATCACTAATAGTTCAGTCCAGCTGTATACACTTCATTTTCTGCTCAGACTGACATGTGCATAACAGCAACAGTAAATTTAATTAGGGGAATCAAAGCAAATGGAAAAAAAGAAAATTTTACATTAATCAATAATGATGCAGGTATGAGGACATGCTCATCAAATATAGGAAAGAAGGTCTGTTTGATGGAGAAGTGCAGTAACAAGTAAACATTGAAGTGGGTGGACTTCGATGACATGGAGGGATAGCCTATTCAATCAGAAACAATACTTCTATCATTTAGCTATAATTGTTCAAGCCCAATGTCCATGAAAAAAGAACAAAGCTGTTTCCATAGCTGCAGCTTAAAAGCGTCTTGCTTGTGGATACTCACAAGGCACAAGCCTAATGAACTGTGACACTGATAGCTCTGTGTGAAAGCCATATCACCAGAGTCTATATTCATTATCTCTCCTACCAGTGCATGCGTTTGTCAGACATTTAGAAAGGAAACGAATGTCTGACAACTACAGTTTCTTAGAATGACAAGTGCACACACTACAATAAACACAAAGGATTAATCCATCTAGACAGCATAATTACAGAAAATCAAAAAAACTAACTGCACATGTTTAATGGAAACTGGAGTCTGGCAACAACATTTAGAATATATAAATATGTTAAGTGATACTAAAATACAGCAGTAATATTTTATTTCCAACGTCTTTCTGAAGTAAACCCTGAATACTCAAATTCTACAGCTGCTTTCCAGTGTGCAATTTGACAAACATTTTAAATTTAGTTTTGGTCCTAGTCATGTGCTGAAAATAGTCATTATATTTTAATTACATTTTAGTCTTTTTTGTTTTATTTTTAGTCAAGATTTAGGTAGCAGAACTCAGTTTTAATTTTAGTATGGTTTTAGTCAATGTTTTACACATAAGTTTCTCACACAGTTTCATGATACCTGTTTAAAAATGTACCTTATAACTCTGATACTGTTTTGCTAGTGATTGAATGAAGATGACATTTTTGCTCCAATGACCATTATTTTCAAGTGTATTAAAGGTCTTACTTTGTCCAGGCCAACACGATGTGTTTGCCCTGATTCATACTGTATACCCATTAGAATCCAGGAGCATTGTGAAAGCAGTGCGAGTGGCTAAGCGAGCAAGCTTAGTGAGCCGGAACCCCTTGCTTCCCAACTATAGTCAGAAACGTGAAACAGGCAAGTCAATATATTATTAATATAAAAATTTTGCTGAAGGATATTTCTCCTGGCTGTAAAAAAAATTCCCTTGAGAAGTAAGCTAGGGTGTCTGGCCAAACAGAACCAGCTATTTCTTCTCGTTTTTACTCATCAGGGCATAATGAACAGAGATTTCATTGTAATTTACATTATATATATA
>JAOVYU010000067.1:12279542-12295161 GCA_025674565.1 Synodontis membranacea
TATCTATCTATCTATATATATATATATATATATATATATATATATAAATTCTTTTCGCATTTGAAACGAAAATGACGTATGACCGGAAACAGCGTAACTAGACCTTACATATAATCTAATCTACTCTAATTCTATTCTATATTTATAAATACTGCATGTTATTTTTTTCCCTTGCACTCAGTGAGCGGAGCCACTGGGTAATTACCTAGTGTGTTTATAATATCATCCTGTGACAGACTTACAGCCTATTATTATTTCTAAACAGACATAAAGTAAAGATGTAAAACATAAATGTAAAAAAAAAATAGATGTAAATAATTATTATTATTACTGTGTAATTCAGGAGATTAATTAAGAAGATGAGTTAACAAAATGTTAATACATAACTTTTATGATTATCAACTGCTATATAAAACAATTATATTATTATATAATTGCTTCATATATTACCAAGTTGGCTATTAAGGTACATATTTTATCACTCCCTAATTCTCTAAGGATTAGTTCATTCACTAATTCATAATTGAGAACACATACTGTAAGATAACGTATTAATACATTGCTTATTGTTAAACTTTCACAAAATAGGACAAAATTATCTCATATGTAGCAAATGTTGAAAATGTAGTCAGAAATGAGAATTCTGACCCCACCTGCACACTATTAAATTATATCTCTGCTTGCAGTGCTCTTACTGCTACTCTTGTATCTGAGCCACACTGAGATCTGTTTCTAAATATTCTTAAGCGTTGGCTTTTACTGTTGCACTCTTCTCTAGCTGTTGGGTAAACTTGTGATGAAAATAGACTCTTCCTTACCTACAAGACCCTTGATTCTCTGTTAGGAAGTCTTGAATGACCTGTCAGAAAAGATCCCAGTTAATATTTGAGCATGTGGGGAAAATATTAGTATCATTACTGTATGAATAACATGACAATTATATGTCTGTAATCATACACTGTATATAAACCTTTTCTGACTTAAATAGCAAAAGAAGTAATAGTTTATAAGAAAATGAACAGCAATGGTAAAGGGAAACTCATTAGATGGTTCAAATTTCATAGGATCAATTCAAGTACACAACATTTTGTACTCTTAAATATGTTCTGGGGGAACTTTAATGGTTCAACATAGAAAACAACAGGAGATTTTCCTATAATAGGCAGCTAAGTAGAACCTATTTGGAACGCTAAGGTCCTTTAATTATAAACTATAAACTCTTAACAAATACAAGTTATTATTAAGTACTGCAATGTCCATGGAATGGAATGTACCGAAAAAAAGGAATAAAATAAACATGCATGGTAGAGATCTTAGGTCAAGATCAGAGTTAATGTAAGGCTATAACCATGGCTTTATGGTTTGTTACAGAGCCAGGCTCTTTTGAAAAACATTGGAACTGTTTCAGTGCATTGTCAAAGGTCTTTTCCCCGAACAGAGAGTGGGCATAAAAATGACTTGAAGTGGAGTATGATGATGTTATACGTTTAAACATTACCTCCACAAAGTGCAGAAGTTTGCCAGTAGAAATTTCAAAGCCTTTCTTTGCAACTTCACTTTTCCGTATTTGACACTCAAGCAAAGCAATCCTTTTCTTCAAATCCTGATCCTCCTGTGTCAAATACTGAAGTTACTAGAAGGTATTAATGTTAACATTCATCTACAAACATTCAGTTTTAACCAACTTTATTATCCACTCTTTAATCCTAGGAAAACACAAACCCATCTGTTTTGTTTTGTCTTTTTTCTTTCACCGGTCTTTTATTTATTTTTTTGTCTTCTTTTTCTTGCACCCCAGAGCATAAATTGCATAGAAATCCATTCAGTTCTTGCAATTCTACATGTTAGGAATTACACTGAGAAAAAAAAAATCATAATCGACGATGTTACAGTTGTACTCACAAATCTGCTGTTTGTTCATTACTTCTTGTGTCATGTCACATTTTTAAGTGACCTGTGTTGTAATCATATTTTAAACTTGAACTGCCCACGTTCTAATCTTTTGCATAGCATGCTGCTGCTATGTTCACAAAAGTAGTCCTCATACAAGCTGTATGGGTTGCGGTAATTTGTTATATTACGCAGATGTTCTGCTTGTATGTGGTGTCCAGAGTGAATCCTAGGTAATGGTATAATGGACATATTCAATATTAATGGTGGATTTGGGTTAAAATTGTAAATATATAAAAGAGAGGGCATGTAGAATATTATAGGTTTTTATACACATCAATTCTGAAGGAAGAGGTGGTTGAAGGAAGAGTCTAGTGGAGATGGGGTACTAGACCGTGAAGTGGAATCACATAGGTTGCATGCATGAAGTTTCAATAAAACCCTGCTACATGTCTTTTCCATATGGTAAAGTCCAAAGGCAAATTCTGCAATCTAACATTACTGATTTACTGATCCAATACTGATCCAGTTTTTCACTTACGCTACATTACGCTAAATCATATTTCTTTTTTAAAGAACTTTTGCTACAATATATGAATTGTTTTTTCTTATTGTATTGTTTTTTCTTATCTTTGTACTTTGGTTAAATATATCAAGGAAAAAAATATGGAAATCTGACTTCTTGTGGTGCTTCCCAGGTCTGAAAACAGGTAAGCTTTTCAGCGACATGAAGTACAGTATTTAATATTTTTCCCATTTTTCACTTTCTATTTGGTGAAATATGTTCTCTCACAAATATGATAACCTAAATGAGATTCTTCTGTGACCTGTGAGGCTGCTAACCAGATTTTTCTTCATCAACCCACGTCACGCAGCAAGATCACCCTAAAAGCCTTCACTACACTTCAGCCCAGTTACTGAATAATACAAAGCAAACAGTGACCTACTTTTCATGGTACAGGAGAGAGGGAAAACCTGAGATGGATCTGAGCAGGGAACAGGAAGTGGAAGTTAGAGGAGTGGGCTAGTGCCTTTACTTTAGTGGCTGGGATACTGGCCTTTTCTCCTAGACTATACCTTGGATTGGTCTGACTTTTCTGCTCTCTGAGACTTCATCTCTGCTATCTCTTCCTCCAGGAGGTGGATGACCTCTTCGTAGTCCATCTCCATCCCCCGTGCCTGCTTCTGGGCAGCCTCAGCCAGCTGGACCTGGGTCTGCAGAGATCTTCTCTCATCCACAGCCGTTTTTGCCTCCTGCAGCAGCACAGTAAGAGACAGAATGATGCTGCTGGGAATGCACAGAGTGCGGTGCTAAGGGGTTCTCCCCCAACACGGCACACTCAACATGCTGACTCCCTCTCTCAGACTCTCCACATGCTCCCAGCATGACCAAGCACTGCACTAGACTAGCTAAAACTTTTTGTATGTAGAGCCTAGCTCCTTGGCTTGAACAAATGTTGTTGATTTTATATACTGTACCAGTTCAGTGAGTGGGTGTGGACTGGGATGGAAAGAAAGGGACCAAACCAAAAAAATATTAATGCATGCCAGTTCACCGAATACACTTCTGAGCAGCCTTTATGGATTCATTCACCGCTTGTGTACGTAAACATTACATTCTTTTTAATGTAATAATGTAATAAACCAGTAATAATTAAGACTTTTCGATAGTACCAAATTAAAATGATGCAATTTTCAGTTAGGTGCTGACCAATAAGGTGACTCTGTGACCAGTGCTTTGATAAGATGCAACATCGTAACACTTTTCTGTACACATATATATGCATATCCACAAGGAAGTCATTATTCCACACATTTCTCTTGCATTATCAATCCCAGGTAACCAGTGCACAAGATATATGCTATAAGGAGCTACACTAAGGGCAGGAATACTCTTTGCAAAACTTAAAGTATGTAGCAGCTGCCAACTTTTCATGATTCAAAATAAACCATAAGCTCCAGTACACCATCCTTTTTTGCAGTCACGGGTACATTTTTATACAGCACATTGGTTTTCTATGATAATACCATGCAATTATATAGTAAAGCTACTAGATAGACACAGCAGCATAGGAAGATTTGATTAAAATGCAAATCAAATACACAGACTAGTTATAATACAGACCCTTCAATGGTAACATTCAGTACTATTGTACAGTATACTGTCATAAACAGTAAATTATAACATGGCGTAACTGCAGTTCTTTATTTATGTTTGGTTCAGGAGCAGTTTATTTGAAGCACTAAAGATGAAAAAAAAAATCACAATAAAGAATCAAATGAAGACACCTCATTCCTGAACCGCATGCCTATTCTCACGTGGGTCACAGATCACCCCACACACATACTCACACACACCTTTCAGTGCTCAGTGGCCCTGGTGCAATGCGTGGATGGCACACTCATCTCCAAAGGGAAAGCTTAAAAGCCTGCTGCTCCTCTGCTGGGCAGCCTGTCTGCCTACCTGTTACTCTAATGGCATATATAGCACAGAGAGCGTGGGTGGGGGTGAAGAGAGCAGAACGGATTCAGAGAGGCAGATCCAGGTTTGAAAGAAGTGAAGGCTTTTAAAATAAAGCCTCTCTTTCCCAAGGCTGGGCTTTTAGCGCTCCCTCTTGGTTGCTTTCGCTCTCAGCTTGGTAAGTAATGAAGCTCAGTGTGTTGCTGAGATCACAAATCCGTCACCATGCAGCATGGCAAAAGTGAAGAGATAGGATGCTTTGACCAAATCACATAGGCATAGGGGTCATACAGCTCAGATCTATCCTGCCATTCAAAGGTTTGAAACTATCAGTTGATTTCATCCAGCATATTAGCATTTTATATTTTTTTCACCGAAAATGTTCTATGCAAATAACAAAAACATGACACCAAATGCTACATTAGATGTCTTATTTAGTGAGTATTTAATGTACTGTATTTTTAATACAAATACATTATTGAATGATGCAATAAATTAATTTTATATTATTATTATTATGGTATTCCATTATTTTATTTTATTTTATCAAAACTTCTAGAGAATTTTGTACATAATTCTGAATATATTAATTTGTTTTTTCTTCCTATGCATTTGTGAATATTAGAACTGATTTAATTGTATATTTGAAGTTGCAACAAGATTTTTTGTAGTACTAAGAAAAGCAATTTTTAACCTTTACAATACTATATCTTTAAATGGTAATAACCGAATTAAAATATAAAATGATCATCTGAACCTCTAGTAGGACAGTAATATTAACCAAAAACATAGCAGAAGGATGAACATGAAGAAGAAAAACATAAACATGTTTGTGTGTGTGTGTGTGTGTGTGTGTTCTCTTCATTAGTGGGTTTCATTAGCATTCCAGCAAAATCTTATAAAACTTATGTTTAAAAAAAAAAAAAAAACTCCCACTGAACATCTTAAATAGCTCTGCTCAATAACTCTCTATGTATTCTATCAATACATCAGTACAATCATTCAAAACCTTCATCTGGTGTTAATGATATTTAATTAGAGTTGACATACTAATGAATTTGTTTTATGTAACAGATTGAACTGATAATGCTGCTTGGAGTTGATTCCATTTTTCATGACTCACTGAAGAGAACTATTTCTACACACAAGCTTCAATCTTAACTGTGCCCTACACACTCCAACTCCCACATACAGTGGGTGGTATGTGCCTTCTGAACCCAAAACAGCTTATTCCATCATACATGTAATGCTAAGAATGGAGCCTCTATGTACAATGTGAATGAGGTATGATATAAGCATAAAATATTGGCAAATCTTTACGCAGAATTGTGACAAAAATATCTGCATGCATATCTTCAGTACTATCCTCTTCACACGAAGCTGATATTTTTAAACAGAACAGGATTTACTGTAGAGCACCAACTCAGCTGGAAGAGAGCTCCCCCTAGGGGCAATCTGAAAACTGGACAATGCAAACAAAATCATACAATGGGGATAACTGAAACAACAGGTGCTCACCTGCTTGAGTAGAGTCAGCTCCTGCTGCATCTCCTGACACAGGCTCTCAGACTCAGCCACCCTATCCTGTTGGGGTTAAACTTCAGTTAAGTAAGAATAATGAGTCATCTGTAAACAGTTACAGAAAAATAAAAAAAATCCACCCTGAACCACCAGTGGCACCCAAGGATTTTTCCTTTAAATACAATAAGCATCGAGACTGCACAAACCATCTGCATGTTTACACAAACTGATATTATAAATTTCACCTGCAGTCTCTTTATTTCTCTTAAGGCTTCAATGTAATCTTTTCTCATCCTCTCCATTTCGTCCAGATCTTCAGAGTCAGATGTTGATACCTTGGGGAACACACGGAGGAACTTTTCATCAAGTATGCCGATATTTCAGTTCTACACATCATTAACTACCACAGCTTGACCCTTGAGCAAGGCCTTTAACTCTCAACTACTCAGTTGTAATAAAAGAGAAAAATGTAAGTAGCTCTGTATAATGGCATCTACCAAATGCCATAATTGTAAATGTAAATGTTTTTTGCCTCATTTTCTTCTAACTTTACTCATTGCCCATTCCCACTCACTAACCAGTTCTCCCCTAACACACAACAACTACTAACCAAGGATGGTGAAGGTAATACATACGTCTCTCAACTCTACCACTGCATCTGAATGATGCTTACAGACAGCATGAGGAGTTAGTTTCGCACAATCCACAGGGAAGAGAGAGTAACATACATTTCTTTTACCCACAAAGAAATATCATTTCCCACCCCAGTAACCATTATGTTCCTTACATATTTTTATAAGCATAACACCTTTTATACTTTTATACCTGTTGCATATGTTTAGATAAGAAAAATGTTAAAAGGTAAAATTTGGTATACAGTGGTATATTTATATACAATGGTATATTCTACCTGCGGGTTTGATGAAGAGTCAGTCAGATCATCCGAAGTGACTCTAGATGCCTGCTGTCGCACACCTGATTTGTTTGTCAACTTCAACAGTTCCCTCGTCAGAGTCTCAAAATCTGATTCACAACAAAACATCTGTAATATCTGTATATCTGTAATATAATATCTGTATATATAGTATATTTATCTCATATATATCATATACTTAGGTACTTATATTATCTAAATCTGGTGTAAGTATAAAGTGTTTATATATATAATAACCTTTCATAACCATTCATAACCCTTCCTACCATTAGCTGTATAACACAGTGTCTCTGTTTGACTGCTATATCTACCTTTTTTCCCCTTCCTCCTGTATATTGTTATTTTAGCTTTTTTTTTATATATAATTCTTTTGTAACTGTAATGTGTTGGCGTACTGCTGCTGGAACCAAATTTCCTGGAGGAACCTTCCTGAGGGATTAATAAAGTCTTATCTATCTATCTATCTATCTATCTATCTATCTATCTATCTATCTATCTATCTATCTATCTATCTATCTCTAAAACAAAACTAATTGCAACCTGTAGTGTATTGTTCTATGTTGTACCTTGCATTTCAAATGATCACAAGAGTTGTACAGTATATTTTTTTTATTTTTGCCATGATCTTGATCAACTTGTCGAATGGTGCTAATAATGAATCTGAGATTTCTCACCACCATAATCCACTGTTCCTCCTTGGTCCACCTGAAGTCTCTCTCTGAGTGTCTGGAGCTGAGGCTCAGTCAGCTTTAATCCCAAAACCTCCAGTGCCTGGGGACATGACAACTGGCCACTTACAAAAAAAAAAAAAACCTCAGTCCGAATGTAATTTTTGTTTCACTTTCTCTAGCCTTCCTTTTAACCTTTTTCATATTCTCATAATTTTTTCGACATGTACTGTACTTTTTCTGTATTCAAAGTACAAAGAAACAACTGTTTTAAAGAATCTAAAATAAATATAGCTACATAAAACTACTTTAAATGAAACACAGTGAAATAAGCAGACAAGAATGCCATGGCCTGGTGTGACTGAACAGAGTGCAAGCTGCAGAACAGCTGCTATCAAATTTTCCCATTATTGCCCAGCAAGAGCGTGCTAATGACATGTATCATCTTTATAGCATCCAGCAGAGTCATTAATTTGTTTCTACATGATACACAGCAGTAATAGCTGAGTGTAAGAGAAAGCATGGTTGAGCAGAATGGAATGTTATTGGCTGCTGGTTTGTTCACCTGCATTTGACCCAGCTGTTAACATGGGGTAAGGAACAAACCTGCTCCAGCTTCTCCAGTTTGATTCGGCAGCTGGCCGTGAGTGGCAAAGGCTTTGGCCGAGTGACAGTCCCCATGGTGCTGAACGTACAGGCAGTAGTGGCAACTGGAGACAAACCTAGATGAAAATTATATATATATATTCATGTCATGTTAACTATGCCTCTAAAGAGATATGAGAGATTCCTGAAGAACAACAATCAATATCCATCTAATATCTGTCTCACCAGTTATCTCAGAAATCAAGACTAAGTTTTATTTACTCATAGAAGTGAACATTTTAAAATTTTCCAGAGTAATCCTTCACTGATTGTACAGATTGCAAGGACTTTTTAGAACTTGCTCTGTCCAGAATTCTCCACCCCTTCTACCTCCCATATTGAAAGTCCCTCAGGTACAGAGGTGTCAAACTAAAACTCGGTCATGCTGTTCCTCAACAACAGGGTTTGCGCCTGGCCTGAATTGACCTCAGTTTATTTTTGTCTTACCCTGGAGGATTATGCTGAAATAAAGCGTTAAAATCATCCATTTGAGTCTTCTCATATTGAAAATGCAGTAACCCGCTGACTGGATTATCTTTTAAAATAAACACTCATCAGTACATCCCGAATGCTTGTTCTAGTGGACAGGTAATCCAGGTTAGGCATGATGTGCCTTGCCCTAAGACTTTGATTTTTTATTAATGCTCTGCTTTTCCAAAACATGGAAAACATGGTTTTTGGCAAAACCAAACCTGGTGCAAATTCTAGCAAATAAAGAGCTTATCTATTTCCTGTTTAAACAGAATGTTGGTATGTTGTTAATGGTTTGCATTACCAGATTTGTCCACTGTGGTGCAGGCACTGTCAGAGGTAGTGACTGAAGGAAGCTCTGGTTTCACCGGTACTTTTCGTATCTACAGCAGGGAGAAGAAGAACAGTATGAAACAGAGCTCTGAAAGTGTTTAACTGTTAGCCAACCTACCCAGAGGAGGCTACAAGAGAAGATGATGACCTACCTAAACCAGGGGATCTTAACCTTCTACAAAGGGTCCGGTATGGATGCAGGCTTTTATCATAAAGGTTTATAATCTCTATCATCACTAGCTTTTCCAGGTACTGTATGCCAAAGGCCTTGAGCACTGTATTTGGTTTTAAGGCAAATTTTGTCTTGAATATTTTATGCATTAATTACTTGGTCAGTAGAAAACGATTTCGATTTCCAAACATTGCGTTTCCATTGAGAATTAAATATTACAGAAAACTGTTTGAATGTCAGTAAAGAAGGTAACATAATACATAATAGGCAACTACTCAGACATAAGAAATAGAATGAAGAATGTCAGAGAGTATCTGCAATATCAGAAGCAAGTGCAACAAAGTCTTGAGAAAACCTGTAACAAATTCTCTTTAGAAAACATGCCAGCCAATTTCTTTACAAAACTTCACAAAGGGTACCTGAGAATACTGATGCATTTTAAAGCAAAGGGGTTGTAACACCAAGTATTGACTTTGTTGCTGCTTGCCACTTTTTATATTACTGTAGGTGTCCTTTTATTCAGAAAAGCTTAATTTCATTTTTTGAAGGTGTAAAGAGTTTCTCTACATACATGTATGCACAGTAGAACTAGTTAATAAATTAAGCGCCTGAAGGGGAAAGGGATTCCTTGTTCAGTCAAACCTATATATCCAATCCCATGTCTTACCTGAGTAAGTGTGACAGAAGGCAGCGTCTCACCTCCAGATATAGGGGTAGGATTCATTTTAGGCGTTACCCCTCCAGGAATGGTTACATTAACTGCCCCATGGGGCAGTGGTCTGAGCTGGGAGCCTGTAGTCGATAAGGGCTGCAGGGAAATGGGGCTGTGTGGACCACTGCTGGAGCCAGAGGAAGACCTCCGCCTGATAAATGCTATCTCCACTGTCGGGTCAGGTCTTTGTGGATATCATATACGATCAACTTTTAACATTTTTTTTTTAAAGTATGGAAACATAAATATGAGCCTGGAAATTGCAAGAATGACTTACCTGAGCTTCGTTCTGGTTAATATACTTTTGGCCTCCTCATGTGTTACTCCAATTAAGGACTCTTTATTGATTGATACAAGTTGATCTCCTGCTTTTAGTCTTCCATCCTAACATGACACACAGCAGGAAAACAAAACAAAAGCAAGAATTGATTTTCTTACTCAAAGTGAAACATCTTCACATTTTTATTTTTAGTCTAATATCTATGGCAAGTGATACAGTGTTTCACCCTTTGGCAGTCTCCTCCAGGCATGATCTCCTGAATGAACACCATTGGCCCTTCTGCACGGTTTGCTCCACCTTTAATGACCAAGCCTAGTCCTGTTCCCTTTGCGACACATATCAGCTGAATCATGCAGTTGCTGAGGGAAGAGGGGAAAAAAAGGATGACAACTGTGGCCAATATAATTACTTACAAGCGGATTCATTTTTTGACCTGAACTAATCTTTTGCAGGATTTTCCACCTGAGCAGGACAAACATCTGCCATTGCAGGAACACAGCGTTTCGGAAAACACTTTATGATTAACTTAGCTGCCTATTCATCAATACCTGGGAAAGTTTTGTGATTTTACAACTTTAAAAAAAAAAAAACGTAACAGGTTAAATGCAAATGAATTGAACAGGCAGTAATAAAAATGCAAGCTAGCCATATTTTACCTGCAATGATTGATATTTATGCAAAGTTCCACAGTACAGATCTTACCAGCAGACTTGCGGAGTAACTGGGTTTGTGCTACAGTCTTTAGGGCTCAAGATCTGAGGGCTTGTTGATCTGGATGATGATGACGACGATGCAGTGTCAGTCAGTTTACCTTAAAAAGAGATTGATCTTTATTAACGAATCGACAAACTGTACATTTATTGAAGACAAAACCAAGCCCTCTATAAACTATCTATTGCCCTCTATTTCCACTTGGCAGCCCTTGCTCTTTCCTATGCACCGCAGGAGGTACACAGGTTTTGCCCAGAGGGATTAAGTGCCTTGTTGAAGGGCAATGTGGCAGAGGTAAAGGGAAGGTCACTTAAATCTGTAGCTGGGTTCTGGGTCATGCTGTCTGCTTAGCACTCTGATTCCAGGTGTCATCCTATATCTAAAAGTGAACGAAGACTCTTTCTAGGTTAAGCCCTAAGCATGTGTACCTCCGAAACTGCAAAACGGACATTAGTTTTTGTCAATGATTTCAAAATATTCTACATAAGCATAATGAAAGTACCTGTAGAGAGAAGCGTAGGAGAAATCCTGCCCGTTCCTGAGCCTGTATTGCTACTGGAGCCATATTTCTCCATGAGCTCAGCAAACTCTCTCCTAAGAACATAAACATGGTTGATTTTCCATCACTGCTACAATGCACTGTTTTTTTTTTTTTTGTAATAGCAGTAGTCACAGAGGTCATGTCTGGATGGAGCAGTTACATGTTCTGGAGCAAGCAATCCACGTCAGCTATGAATGTTTCTACTTACAGCTTGTGTCCAAACATTTTCACCAGATTGCCTTCAAAGCTAAAGAATGGTGCACTTTCCAATCTGATGTCAAATTGTGAAGTTTAAAATAAAGCTTACAATAAACTGCTTTGATATTATTTGAGATTAGCTCTAACTAATCATATTATATTCTTAATCATATGACACTCAAATAGTCTTATGAACAAAACAATAATTATAGCCTGAAAAACCTGCTTTCTAAATGAACACGTATGAACGAATGTATGAAATTACATGTGCAAGACATAAATAACACAGTACAAATGTGTAATTCACTGACAAAGCATGCATCCACTTCGAAACATGATTAGTTGTTCATTAGCAGACATCTTTATACAGTAGGGATTGTTCTTATACTGCACATTTAATCCAGGTGGCATCTGATTGACCGGTGGCCCTAATATGTCAACATGCATCCAGTTCCAGCAGAGTTCGTTCCACAGAGAGTCTCAGCACCCAGAACAATGCCAGCTCAATTAACTCAACTGAACATCAGCAGATTCGGACAGATAGCAGGATAGCTTCGATAGCAAAATTCCGATTAGCAGGAAACCAGAATAGTATCTGACTTCAGGTGTGCGCTCAGGAACATTTCCCCAATAAAGGAATGGCATGTAAGAGGACGAAATGTACAGAAAATGCTACAACAGTCTTCATTAAGTGTAAGTCTTTAACGTACTTAATGTATTAAGACTATTTTTAGATGTATAAAAAAAAAAATCAAGACGCCGTGTTCTCACCCTCTTACAGGATTAACGCACACGAGGATCTGAAAAACGAACATTTCATCATCCAGGCATAAGCCAGTCTATTTTGTTTTCATGTTTAGAATTTACCCACATCATAATTTACATCAAACTCTGCCTAACAGAACTTTGGGTCTAAACCTGACAAAAAAACATCATCTTTATTTACAGTATAACATGGACCAAAAATGAAGAAATGAAACAAATCATAAGAAGACTGGCTAAAAGATGTTCACATACCTGGATTCCTCATCACGGGCGATCAGAAGAGACATGTGATTCGTGGCTGATGCCATGCGCAAAATTTCCACAGCCCTGAAAAAACACAGCACAGGGCTTTCCTTTATCCTTTCTATATGTAAAAAATAATCATGTCATTGAACATATATAATTAATTCATTCATTAATTAATGCGATGACAATATAATCTAGTTTGAGCAGCTTTTTACAGGGTGTGTACGAGCAGAGATTCTTTATGCATTGATGCACATATTCATCAATATTGCATTCACCATTTTCATTGTATTAAAATCTATACCTTTCATTGGTAACGCCTGCCAGATTCATGTTGTTGACATCCAAAATGAGGTCCCCTGCCTTAAGTCGTCCTGGCAGAAAGAGAATTTACCAATGAATTATTTGAATTATTGTTAATTAAATTATAGATATGCTGTGTGCGTGTGTTAATGCCCAACATACCGTCCTGTGCTGCAACGCCACCAGGTAACACTCGCTTAATGAAAATCCCAAACTCTTCACCACTCACCTCTCTGTAACCTCCAATAATCTTTACCCCTGACAGACAAAAGCAAAGCTTTAGAAGATATAGTACCACTACAAAATACCTTTCACTTGTAGCACCTCTCTGTAATTATTGCTATTGTTATTGTTATTTTATTATTATTATTTGATTTTTTTGTCCTCACCAAGTCCTTGCCTGCAGTCTGAGAATTCCAGCCTTTGTACAGCACGGTTGATGCCGTGGGGACCCATAATTGTCCTGAAAAACACCTTTAATATTGTTATCTTCTAATTACCTTTGAACAATGTGAAACAAAGAGCTGCAAAATGAGACCCAATAACTAACTTTGATTCAATTAGAAAAGAACTGCAGTGGATTTTCAATGGACTCTTGATTGCTTGGTATTTCAAGGAAAGTTGATCTAGGGTACATAAGTGAACACTGCACATGCGGAAAAAAAGTGCGTCTCCAAAATGTTAAACCAAAATCTGTCCTCTGTTGTATTTAATCCCCATAATTACACTCCGAATGAAATACTATATATAACGCTGTGCTGTTATCTAGGCTGTTGATGGCTGGGCTTTACAAACTAACATTAAATGCAAACCTTTAAGTGTTTTTAAATGCTGTTTTTTTTGGGCAAATATTGCAAAATAAATATGACAATTCTAGTTTTCCTTTTTGCATTTAATGTGCTACATTGGTGTGAGAATAAATAAAAGTAGGAAAATCATGAAAATTAGTCTTGCAGACATGCAAGTTTGGGTAAAGCTGAGGTGTAAATAAAAAGCAAAGCCGAGATGGCATGATCGATGTTTGCCCCGGTGTGTTTGAACTCCTCCTCAAATGAACTGTTCCCTCCTCCAAATGCAACACAAACATTCTAGTTTAATCTCTGCAATAGAATCAGCAGGGGTGACTGCGCATAACAGACTGTGTTGCGGGAGATCACTTAACTGAGCTACATTAGGATACACACTGAGGAGCCACGCTGCATGCACACCTAGAATGCAGCTTAACAATGAAACCCTGCAGAATTCCAGCACCATGGATTTCCCATGACAAAATATCTTGTCCTTGTGTGTTCTTTCCTAATATAGAAATGAGTACAAACAGATTGCGACTGCACTCTGCTTTCAATTATTGTAGGTTTTCGGAGTCAAACGGTGTGTGTGTGTGTGTGTGTGTGTGTGTGTGTGTGTGTGTGTGTGTGTGTGTGTGTGTGTGTGTGTGCGCGTGTACTTAAATCCTGCTTCAACTCCATACACACTGCAAATCCTCTTCACCTACACATGCACTGCTAACCTTCCCCTCGCACTCATTCACAGTCAATCTCACTGCCAGATTCTCAACCCAAACAAAGAAGATTAAAAACATATCATGAGGCCGGAGGGCAAATTGACTCAAAGACATGCACAGCTTTGCCAAATGTGAAGGCATTCTATATTAAAAACAAGCACGACCTACCAGTAGAGCAGGGATAGTCCGTCAAAGTGCTCTGCCTCCACTGACTCTGGCAGCAGTGGCATTGCAGGTCCAAAAACAGAGGATGAAATATTATAGAGGCAACCTCATCACCAGGTTGGGGGGATGACAGTTCAAATCAGGACAGTCCAAGATGACCAAGACATAGCAATCTAGACAGACAGTTACAGACACGCGCTTACCTATCCACTAATCTCCCCTGATACCCAGCAGTCACATGGTCTGCTTTACCTCCCTGTTCACTGCCAATGCTGACAATGTGGCTCTCTCCACAACTGTAACAAACAGCAGACAGACATCAGGTTGGGAGTGTTAACAGAGTATGAAGGTCAAACATCTATCAGGCATATAGGCATATCTAAAATGTAGTAAACTGTCTGAAAATATCACTGTTGTTGGAATTACATTTAGACTAGAATAACAGTATAAATATTTATCTAAAACAATACATATGCTTTTAGACATGTTTAGAATCCGAATCAGAATCCGCTTTATTATCCAAGTATATGTACACATACAAGGATTTGGACTCCGGTTTACCATTGTTCTCTACGTACTTAAGACAGGGATAGACATACAGCAAAGAAGACAACAAACACACACACAAAAAAACATAACAAAAACAAAAACAAGAGGACTTAACATGTTTTTAATAATTATTCGATAACAGTCATGCCTTCAGTGTTTGTAATGATCTACTACCTTTAATTATATTTTCATATTTATTTCTAGTTTTTGTTGGGCTTTTTTTTCATAATTACCAGTTGTCCTAAAAAAAAAAAAAAAAGAAAAGAAAAGAAAAGAAAAAGTGCAACCGCAGTCAAAATTCAGCACATTAAACTTGGGTATTAAACTTGGAGGCACTAATAACGTAAACAAAAATCTAAACAAACAGGTGCAGATAGGTAGAGTTGGATGTCTCGAGACCGGACTTTTACGTTGTCTTGGTCTTGTCATAGTCTCGACGGTCTTTGGTCCTGGTCTTGTCTTGGTCTCGGATGCCTCGGTCTTGTCTTGGTCTCGCTGTCTTGGTCTTGCTGTCTCAGATCGACATAGTGGTCGGGAGATTTGGAGCCAA
>JAOVYU010000067.1:12323616-12355316 GCA_025674565.1 Synodontis membranacea
AAGGTCTGAAAATTGTGAAAGCTTCATTAATGAGTATAAGAGTATAGAACCAGTGATGGGGAGGGGCTCAGGTAGTGAGAGAGATGGAGAGAAGGGGGAGAGTGTGTAGTAGTGAGGAGGGAGCATGGGAGGGAGAAGAGGAGGATAAATCTGTACAGCAAGATTATCAAGGCTCAGAAGCTGCTACATCGCATGGAGAGCAGCAAGTGCCTGAACATCCCTGCCACATGCCACAGAAGCACAGAACCACAGAATCTGGGCACGGGCGGAAACTCCACAACCTGCTCCTCTATTCACACATTTCCATCATCACCTCAATGGTTCTGAACTGAGAAACTGGAGCCACAGCTTTAACAAAGTCACAACTAAATGCCTGAATCTATTTTTGTGTGACTTAACTAACTTTCTGGATTTTGGACAAAATCGTTTCCTCTATGAAAAGGGTGGAAGCTGTGGCGAAAAAAACAAGACAAAATCTGCTTGGACATTTGCTTCACTTACCAGAAAAGACAGCAGCTGAAATAGAAGAGGTCAGACATCAAACCATCTTTCTCATTTGTCATTATCTTTATTTATTTATTTTTTTAATTATTGGTTGTTGTTGTTGTTGTTGTTGTTGTTGTTGTTGTTGTTTTGTTGTTTAAGTCTCCTTGTGCTTTAGCATTATTTTCCTTCAAGGCTGGATAAGTAGATTTTTTGACAGAGAAGAAATTAATGGCTAATTTTGGATGAAGGATTAGTTTGGAGTAAACATTCTCACATTTATTGTGCGAGTTAACATGGTTATTTTCCCTACAAGTATACAAGATCATTTGAAACCTAAAGAAATCTGGTAAATATGGCATTTTACTGCATACCATTCATTCAAATCAAGACACTAAAATTTGGTGACCAAGGGAAACTATTTTTTTTTTATAACTATTTTTGATTGATTCTCTCAGACATATTACGTACACATTCACACAGGGTGCTGGCAGGGAATCTCCATTCTCAACTCAGTTCACCACCTCGCCACCTGCACTCACACCTCATCCTAGTCAGAAATCTCAACCGCAATCCTCCAGATACCTCTCGCTGCCATGACAAGGCAGTGAAGCTGCCAACATCTGCCTTTCTCCCTCTTTTGGGACACATGTCTCTCCAAAACTCCTCCTTTCCTTTTTTGTCCTCATCAGACCCAACTTCGGTCTTCATGCCAAGGATCTCTGCCCTTGCAAGGTCTTCTGCTGGTACACTGGTGAACTCACGAAGTGCTAGAAGAGAAAGAGAGTGACACAGACAAGGGGGATCAAAGAAGGAGAGAGACGAAAAAGAGGGGAGGAAAACAAGGGAACCCTGGACACCTGCAGTGAAAGTGCATACTGCTTGAGGTCAGGCTCGGATGCATCCAGCCAGTGCAGGTAAGCAAACTCTCTCCTGCCGTGCATGTATATGAGTCATGGATATTAACACAGATCTCTATTTGGGGTGCGTCGAGTCACTGTTGTGCCTGCTGCTTGCACAGAGAGACTGGGTATTTGCATTTCAAAGATGATGTCTGTGTAGGGGGACTTATAGTGTGGTAACAGGTGTGCTGCTCACTGTCAGCTTGTACTAAGAGTATTCCTAGAAAGAGGGAAATGCAATGCAGACAGCAGAGCTGCTATAAATGAACTGACACATATCCAGGCTCGTAATGTAATCAGCAATAATGTTTATTTATAAACGTGATACCTGGTATTTAATTTGCATAAATATTAATGCCAACAGACTGTACAGGTATATTTATAGGTATTTCAGTGCAAGCAAAGTTTTCATGTCTAAAGCATTTATCCTATAACAGAACTATATGGCATGACTTTATGTATGTCTTTCACTGGAGCAAATACTTGCAATTAGTTTACAGGTAAAATGTCTAATGTTAGGGGGCTGCAGTTAGGCAGGAGAGGAGAGTTAAATGTGGCAAAGGCAGACACAGACCTTAGTGTGTTTATTTAGAGAGATTATTCCTAAATATAAGAATTTGCAAAAGATAATCCAACTAAAGGTGTGATATTCATCACATTCACTGTAAATATACAGTCTACTACATCAAATCAGACAAGGTCACAGTGGAGGAAGCCACTGCATGGTTTATGAATTTGCTAAAGCATTTAGCAGCTACTATATTCATAAGGGAAATCTGAGAGCTTGGCAAATGCATTATACTACATATAGTTCATGTAATAGCTTGTAAATCTCCAGTTGTATGCAACTGTGTGTCCTCTGATGCCTGTGTGTAACCTTGAAGAATGTTTTGTGTGTGCATTGTTGTCCATGCCTACATTTTGGTTGATTTGAACCATATGTACCTGTGTGTGTGTGTGTGTGTGTGTGTGTGTGTGTGTGTGTGTGTGTGTGTGTAAATATATATATATATAATTTCTGGTTTTCATTCTGAGTAAATTCAGGTATACCCAACATGTTCAATATATAGGGCATGTTTAAGTATTAAGTATAATCCATGATCCAGGGGTATAAACTATAAACAAGGGATGAGTTGCTTATGTCTATATATACAATACTAATAAATACTTTAGATGTCCTAAAGAAGTAAACACATTATAAATAAGGCTTAGAATCTCAGACTTTATCATGGAGCTGGTTTAACATAGAGCTGGTTTTACTTATATACGCTAAGTAAATAAGACAGCATTACAGTAAATAAACAGTGTGATTAGTAGACAAGTTAGGTGGCTTTTTATTAACTAAAAGAGGTTCCCTTTGGAGTCCTCTCTAAGTTTCTGTGATTTTTTGGGGATATTTTCCTGCTGTTTTTGCTTTTGGCTTGCTTATAAGATTGAAATCTAAATCCATATTAATGTAAAGCTTCTTATCCTTAGAAGATATCCATTGTTAAAACTACAATTAACATTACCTTGATCTGAACTGCCTGCGCTACAGGCTTTAGGTGTATCAAATTGATTGCTCTACATCTTCTATGAATTTTTTGTTATTGTTGTTTACTTGTATCCTACTGCCAAACTTATGCCTGACTAATACTACTGGACGCATTTTGTAAAGAAAGATTTAATGAAAATAAATTAATTAACTTGTTTCATGTTCTTTAATTATTTTCTTATGATGGTCATGTTTCATCAAGGGAACAAATGCACTAGCTGTGATGTTCATTTCGCCAAGGACCTGTGATCAAACACATCAAAGTGTTTGAAAAAGGATCAGAGGCGTTTAAATGACAGACATGAGAAGATCTAGCACATGCAACATGCTGAAATGTCAATATGATGTGAATATATTAACATTATTACCATTCCATTCACACCTTATGTGCTATTGGCTGCCATCAAAGCAAGGCTGCAGGTGTTTCAGTGTTTTACTTTGAAAACTGCAAAAGATAGATAGATAGATAGATAGATAGATAGATAGATAGATAGATAGATAGATAGATAGATAGATAGATAGATGTAAAATGTAACGCTTGAAATTATCCTAAAAATACAGGCTAAATGATCATCTCATAATAGGAAATATTAGACACATATTAACTGTCGTAAAAAAAAGTAATATCACTTGAGATCATGCTGTTATACTGGATATTAGCATGGCTGTGATTTGGTCATAGGAGCGAGGCCGGAGGCTGAGTGCCATAGCTAATCACAGCCATGCTGAAATTCAGTACAACAGCACAACCTTGAGTGTGATATTGCTTTTATTGAACAGTTCAATAAACAAGAAATTAATATCAAGTAAGTGGCACAGTATGGCCAAACTTTCAAAGTGTAGGACATGTAGGACACAGACGAGCAGAGTGGTACACACAATGAAATATCTCAGTGCTGTTACGCGAAATATGAGCACTCATGGAAAGCCATTTGACCAATCGTAATAGTGGACCAGAACTAACTGTTGTATGAAAGTATTCATAGCAGAGGAATATATATATGTGTGTATATGTGGTGGCTCAGTGTATTCCGTCGATACACTTCTGAAAAAAGTATTTACCTCCACCTTACCTTACTGCTGGGCTGGTGCTCTCAAGGGTACACCTTTTGTATCTTTAGTATGTAACTTCCTTCTTTTTTTTTTTTTTTGTAATGCACTGTGTGATGAGACAAGACACAAGTGTTGTGTATAGTGGGCAATCTAAAAGTAATTGTCTCGGTTCGATATAGGGGTCAATAAACAGAAAATCAGGACCAAACAAATATCGTTTAAAATGGTTTAAATAACCAAGCTAATCAGGGGCTAAATGCCAGATAGGTGAACATTAGAGAACAGACCAGTGGCAAGATGAGGTGGAGACATTAAAAAAACAACCAAAAAAGGCACATGGCAATAGCAAACAAAACAAACAAGGGTAGCAAAAGGAATGTTTGTGATGGTTTTACCGTACATAGAAAAGTGCATGCATTGTACCTCTCAAAATTGATTCTAGAAACTAATTACAGCACATTTACGTGCCTTAGATCATTTCTTAACATATGTATACATTTCCATGAAAAAGACATTAAATATTAGATATTAAAGGCAAAAAAGATATGCCCTTGAGGGTATCACCCCAGCAATGTGGAAATGTGCTGTTTAGTAGTTTCTTCGGAGCATATACTGGTGGGAAGATATGCACAAGAATAAACCATAAAAGCTGGACAGAAAAAAAATGTAATCATCCTCCTTATTTCATAGACAAGGGGAAGAGTAAAATAAATGAAATTGTGAATTCTATTATATGTGCAGCATACCGTATATTAGCTCAGCATGGCTTTAAACTCATTTTGGTTTACAAAGCAGAATCAGGGGCCTTTTTTCTTCTGTCCATTTATTGGAACAGCTTATTTTCTTGGTCAGATAGGAATTAGTCATGATGCCCTGAACATTATTAAAATCTCTGACATTCATACATCATTTACAGAACAATCTCTGTCTTTGCCTCTTTTTTATCATATGTACATTCTCATGGGAAAATAATCCAAATAGTAGAAAAATTTGCATAGCATAAGTGAGCATTCAGGTTTCCTAAACCAGTATTGTGAGGGGTATAAAAACTCTCCTTGCCAAGCACTGATTTGTTTTGAGGCTAATTCAGATGAACCCTATGTCATTCTATCTCCCTTGCCATCTGTTTGATCTGAACTGCACACTTCTTGTGATCCCCAATTAAACAAGGAGCTGTTTTTATCATGGAGTTTAATATAATCTGTTTAATCTATAATCTATATATATATATTGAGTGAAATATAACAGAACTGCAAATAGCAACAGATATTTATGAGCCACTGTAGTTTTAAATGAGTAGCTGCTCTGATTGCTTAATAGGTTGTATGGTTGCACTTATAAAATGCTGGCATGGATTGATGGGAATAACCTTTACGCTTCTAAATCAGGTTCATCTCATTAGGCTGTGATGTTGTTTGGCTTCATACTTAAAATCAGCAACTGCTTTCTGTAATGCATACAGCCCAGAACTGTGTGTTTGAATCAGTCTTTTTTGGGGAAACTGATCATAGCTCCAAAAGACAAGGCTAACATGTTGTGGGAGGATCACATGCAGGAGTGCATAAGGCCAGTTTCGCCATTTGTAATTAATTAACGCGTTACCATCAGCAGTGGTCTAATCTGCTGGACGGAAGTCCTCGAAAAATTGATTGCCTGATCTGACCCATAAACGCAGGGTTTAAATTTAAGTTCCTTTGTGGTGTGGGGCAGGAACACAAGTTCCAAATATAGCTCTAATATAATTGTAATTTGTATCTGCTACAGTAAACAATGAGCATTAGCTGGATACTGCTTATCACTGTAATAGTAAATCCATACACTGGGGATATTATGTAGCTCTGTAGATATTGTGTACTGTGTATTTTTGAATATTTTTCTTAGGCCTACATGACACATGCATAACTGATTATTAAAATATTAACAAAAAGCTTATTCCAACAAATACTGCTTTTGTCAGTGTTGACTATTAAAACTCCAGTGATGATGATGATGATGATGATGATGATTATGATGATGATGCCATAAAAGTTTTATAGGAGATTTTCCAATTTATTAAGTCATTATCAAAGCCTATAAGATTGTACTATACCATACCATACCATCTTTATTTATAAAAGCACTTTAAAACAACCATAGCTGACACAAAGTGCTGTACATTGGAGCAATAAAAACAAATAAAAAAGAAAATACAATAATACAATAATACAATTAAGACCAAATAACAGATGAAGGTCAGATAGCTAAAACAAAACTAAAAGAAAACTAAGTCCTGCTAGGGCCGAAAGCCAAAGTATAAAAATAGGTTTTAAGATGTGTTTTAAAAACAGACAGTGAGGGGGCCTCTCTAATGTGCAGGGGCAAGTTATTCCATAATTTGTGCGCAACAACAGAGTAAGCCCTGTCGCCTCTGAGAATCCTCCTGGATCTCGGTACTTCCAGGAGCAGGTTACCAGCTGACCTGAGAGACCGACAAGGTATATAGGGATGGAGGAGCTCGGCTAGATAAGGTGGCACCATCAATGTCATCATTCTGTACATTTCCTCTGATCCATAATTATTTAATTATTTGATTATATGTTTGGCATATCATATTATTCTCTTTATGTGACACTGACAAATCCATCCACTTCACACCTGGCATTATGTGTTCTGGGTGGTCAGATCACAGGTGGAGGCATAGCTGTTCACACCTGGCATTATGAATGCATCTCTAGTGACCACTTATAACCAGATTTCATACGTCATTTCTGCCAGAGAATGGCTGTCACACTGATTTATCACATCAGTCTTCCACAGCATTTATTTTAAAGAAGAAATGTCCTGCTAATCTTATCTCATACCTTTACACATGGTTTCAAACATATTAATTGTATGGTCTGCTAATGAAACTTCAAACTGAATGAGAGATGAGACCATGAATGAAACTGTTAAAAGCATGTGCTTTCATCTTTGCTGTTATAGCATCACCTTTATCCATTAGCCTGGCAGCAGAGAGCTCCATTGTTCAGCACAATCTCCAAACAGTCTCGAATTGATTACATATTTTCCAGCTAAGGCAGGGATGCAATTGGTAAGATCTTTCACTGCTGTTAAGGAAACACTGGGACACATTCACATTCACACTACAAAAGTGTTATGGCCATATGCATCCCATATCACCTCCAAATGTGGCTTGACACCATTCACACCTGTGCTTAACGCTGTTCACTTGTGATCAGATCACCCAGGACACATGTTAATGCCAAGTGTCTCAATAAATAGGGCCTCGGTCCTGTCTGAGTCTGTATAAATAATTTCGGTGTTGCCTATTCTTCATACATGCACAAAGTTTGATTTGACATTGTTCCTTCATCTAGAAATCAATGGAGCACTCATGCACTAATAAAGTCAACTGATTGAAGTAAAGGCTTGGCATTGAAAAGGATTTGATCATTTTCTGTCTCGATCCTGACCAAGCCTTGCTCTCATTTGGTCATGAGCTTGAATTGGTCTCAATTAAGATCCCCTTAAGGCTTGTACTTGACTCTTAGCTTGTCGTGTTCTTTGACCTATCTTGGACTTGACAATGGCAGTCTTTACAACAGCTGTACACAAAGAATAAAAGCATAAAAAACACAAAAGCAGTCTTTATGATGGCTTATAATAATTTAAATTAGTCTTTATATATTGTTTAGTACAGCAATAGAAATATTGCTCTTAAAAAAAGTCATACCATAGTAAGATCACACTTGAACACC
The DNA here is from genome assembly GCA_025674565.1 of Synodontis membranacea. Classification (NCBI taxonomy): domain Eukaryota; kingdom Metazoa; phylum Chordata; class Actinopteri; order Siluriformes; family Mochokidae; genus Synodontis; species Synodontis membranacea. Next base: position 12,331,326 of record JAOVYU010000067.1, read on the forward strand.
ACATAGTTTGCACATAGAAAGGACCCATACTGATTGTGGAAATGAACCTCTATAAGTTTATTATAGTATAGTCATTGATGAGTTTTCAATATATTTTTGGTATTTGTCAGTTCATCATGCATAATCTATAATCCCATTTATCCATAGTGCCGATAGTCTCAGAAATACTGAATGTCCTAAATGATTAAATGAAGCTATCTATCTGTACATGGTTATATGCTTATTTGCCTGTATGAACACTGGGGATTATTGTTATCAGATAATATATAGTAAAAAGGCAGAGTGTCTGCGCTAACACAATCTAACAAGTGACAATCAGAAATGATTAGTGATTTATATGAATCTTCAAGCAGCACCATCAGCAGCGCACCTGTCACTGTTTTGGAGTCTGTGTACTGTAGACTCTCATTAACATTCACAGCTACAAAGCTAATCTGATTTCCAAACAAGGAAGCAAAACATTTACTTGTTCTCACAACCGTCCCAGGGGAAATATTTTAAATGCATCTGAAATTAAATGAAAATTTAAATTTTCATCCCTTCTACTGTCCTTTTCGGGAGTTTACCTCTGAACCCTATTCTCTTATTCTCTGTTTACTTAAATTAGCATTTACCATGGTATACAGTAGCTGGGATGGCAAGGTGGTGCAGTGGTGAGCACTATCACCTCACAGCAAGAAGGCTCTGGGTTCGAACTTGCTTCTCTGTGTGAAGTTTGCGTGTTATCCCTGTGCCTGTATGGACTTCCTTTGAGGATGCCAGTTTCCTCGCACAGTCCAAAGACATGCAGATTAGGGCAACTGGCTACTCAGAATTTCTCGTAAGTGTGAGTGTGAATGGCTGTTCATCTCTGTGTTAGCTCTGCGATAGACTGGGAACCTGCCTAGGGTGTATCCAGCCTCTTGCCCCAAGTCAAATGGGATTGGCTACAGCTTCCACACAACCCTTAACAGATAAGCGGTACAAATAATAAACGGATGGTTCAGCTGAATTCTTATTTTAATTTAACTCCATATTAAAAATAAACTCGGTGACCTGTCATTACATTAGATCTTAATCTATTAGTCATTGTATGAAATGGATAACCTACAAAATTTGCTCTGTGATAAGTGCATGTTTTTGTCTCCATTATGCCATTTAATCATTACGGAAATTACAATATCTAATATTTCTTTTGGAAATGTTAGACATGTGAAGCATATTACATAATTCACATAAAAGAGCTGTTTTATGTGGCGTTTCTCGCTTTAAGCCATTGCACCACAGACTGACATCCTCTGTGTTAGTCGAGTCAAAGAATGGACACTGGGAAGTGTTAACATGGCACAGTTTGTTGTGAGTCCCTCTCTGAGCTCTCAATGTGTTTCTTCCTCATATTGCTAACTACCTGTTGTGTCTCAGAATTACTTAGATGCACACACACAACCCACACACACTGAGAGCAAAGCAATGGTGTAGTCGAGACCAAACGCACATTGTGTACAAATACACAGCGTGTACCCAGTATACTTTATACTGGACACATGCGATGAGAGTTTATGTGTAATGGAAATAGCCTCAGGTATTGATTTATTTCATCTTATTGCATGTATTTATTTCTGTCTCTCTCTTCTGCTTTCTGTTTTGTAGGCTGTAGGTGCCTGAAATGGCCATTCATCATGGGTGTTTGAGTCTCTCTCTCCAGTTCCTCCTGTTGCTTACTGCCATGCTGCACTACCAGGCTCGTCCTTTCTTTGGCCCACCTACAGTTAATGTGGCGGTGGTGTTCAGTAGCTCTGGCCAGCAGGGTGAAATAAAGGGCCGTCTTAGCCGGGAAAACTTCCTGGACCTGCCGCTGGATGTGAACCCAATCACTGTGCTAGTAAATGACACAAGTCCAAGTGCACTGCTTACACGCCTCTGCCAGACCATGGCTGCTGAGAGCCTCCATGGTGTGGTGTTTGAGGATGACGTCGACTCAGAGGCTGTAGCTCAGATCCTAGACTTTCTCTCCTCCCAGACTTCCATACCCATAGTTGGCATCAATGGAGGCTCTGCCTTAGTCATCCCTCACAAGGTAAATTGACATACTGTATCAGTGGTAAATGAGTGCCTACACACTAGGTCTGGTATTTATATAAATATAAAGTCCCTAGTTTCTGATTAGGGTGTGCAAACTTTTGCTCTTGACTGTAGGCACACCCACTTTGACACAGTTCAGTTACCGAATCTTACAGGTTGAAATCTGACCTATTTTTGTAAATGTTAGTTTTTATTGAAACATTTCTTTGAACTATTTATTAGTCATGAGATGTGTAAGCTGATAAACACACTACTGTAAGATGATCCATAAGTCACAGAGGGTTTTGGGCCTACAATTAATTTCTATAAATAGTTGATAAGCAGTTCTAATGCTCATTTAATCTAAAATTACCATCACTGTGTTTAATAATGATGTGGATTCCCGTCATTTGAAGCTCATATTAATAAGGCATTAGAGCTGAAAGTAATGAGAGGTGGACGTGATGCTTTGTTACACACCTTTTTTTTTAAATTAGTAAACAACTTCATAATTTTAAAAGATTAAATCTATATCTAATCAGTCATATTTACATTCGAGGTACCATTTTCCCAGTAGGTCTGAGAAACGGTCCAAAATGTCTGCTGAGATCTGTGAGGCTTTGAAATCAACAGGTATTATGAATATCATAAACACCCAAGAGTTCGGTGTCCCAATTTCTACTTGTGATTTATTGAGAACAGGCAATGTTTTAAAAATTAATACATTAGCATAATATTACACTGCTATAGTCTCATTGCTTTAGTGCTAAAGTCCTACAAACTTTATAGCTTGCTTTATTTCAGAGTGTTGTAGACTACTGTACTTTTAATACAGTACAGCATCTACATGTTACTAATCTTTGAGCTGATGAGGAAGGTGCTAACAGATTGGCCGTTAAATGGAATTCTCATGAGTATTCACAAGGAAAGTGTAACCTGATTGGCGGGGAAACATCAAAGCATCCACTGGCCAATGGCTTTCCTCATGATTATTCATGAGTTTTCCTGGCTTCTCTGTACAAAGGAAATTCGAGAAGTGGACGGGAACAGAAGATGGAAAGGCTACTTTTAGGTAAAGATGTATCTAGATTTTCTACAGCAGCAGCGAACTTTCATCACTGACAACAACGTCAATATTTGTCGCAATGCATTAATCCAATGTTTCAGATTCCTATTGGAGAGAATACCGTTAAATATTAGGTCACCAGGGGAGAGATTAAGGTTTTGACTTTACTGTTTTGCACCCATTCCTACACATAGTGTTAAAAAAAACAGTTTTCAATGTTAGTGTGAATGGGGTATTAGACTGCACTCACTGATGTGCAAGGCAATTTTAGAAAATGTTTAGACATCTTAAACCTGTCTTGACTTTCTCATAATCCGGCAGCGAGGGAAAATCATTGGATATTATGCAAATACAATGCACAGGGCTACACGTAAATGAAAAACACAATGTCTATGGAATTTTGAGCGATTAGAATATTTAGTACTGAATACAGAAGACAGCAAGTACCTGTCCAATTATTGCTATTCAAATTATGTTTATGCTCACTTTGTATGTCATATGATGAGAGATAAGGCTGAATAATGTGTAAAAAAAAAAAAAAAAAAAAAAAAAAAAAATGGGACAGAAAGATGCTTACATCCTCTATATCATGACAGTATTGGAAAGAGTCTTAATTAGATTCTTTAAAAATTAAAAAATAAATAAGTTAAAAAAAAAAAAAAAACATAAGCTGACTCCTCTTTCTGCTTGTCTACCAATAATAAGCAAAGAAAAAGTAGAGCTTTTGTTACAGATATTTTTATGCATGTTAAATACCAGCAGATAGGTTTGGGCTTTTTTATTGCAGCATTTTCTATTCTTGTATTTGATATGCAATTACCTGCTCTTTTCACTTCTTCCAATAACTTTGTAATTATTTGCCATAAAATGCTCATTTAATTCAGAGAGACTCTATTTTTCCTTTGGTAAAAGGAAAAACAGTGTTAAAAATAGACCACATATAGCGTTCTTTTCTCCTCCACATATTTATACCACTTATATATACAGTACTTTGCCTGATGACTCTGTGGGGAAAAAAATGGTACACTTCAAAAATTTTAAAATATAGTGCCACTTATCATAGTCATGTAGCATTGCTATTGTCTGGGAAGCCCATATAGCTAAATCAATTATGGGTTGTTGTTTTTTTCCATTGTTCAATTCAATTCACAATTCCATTTTATTTGTATAGCACTTTTAACAATGGACATTTTCACAAAGCAGCTAAATTCTAGTTATAGAATTATGAATCTGTTAATGTATAGATTTTTGCTTATATTGAAGAAAATATGTTGTTGTACATACCTATAAATGGCAATTTAAGGTATTGTAGTAAAATTCCCATTCAAGTTGAAGTCATATATCTTCATATGAAAACAGTGTTCCAAGAACATCGGACCATTTTAAGTTCTAGGTCACTGCTCATTGTATAGGATCACAGTAGGTGCCACGTATACATCGGAACCTGTTCTAAACTCCAATTCCCAGAATCCACCACAGCTCCCACATTCAAGGTCACCAAGCTCCAGCAATCACAGCACCTATGTTTAAGGACTACCCACACACATGCTGTACTTGTGAAGTAGTTGCACAGTAATGCCAGTTGTGACATGACCAAACCATTGTTTGTGGCTAGTTGTTCTGGTAGCTTGATTCCATGTCTGAGTTGCTGATTTTCTGATTTTCTGATTATGCCCTTGCTGTTCTGTGTGCTGATCATGTGACCTTTGCCTGCCTTTTGAGCTAGCCTCAGTATCATAATTTGTACCTGTTTGCCAAGTTTTAAAGTAAAGACCCTAACCTGCATTTGTTTCCATGCCTCATCCTGTGTGTTACAGTAGGAATGCAAAGACCAAGAAATTAAGCACATGTCTGACATGCACTTATCAAGAAGACATTCTGCTTTAAAATAACAGTGTTTCATCTGTTAGCCCAAAAGAAAGGAGTGATCTCCAGTTAAGTAGCTCCGTCAAGGTAGATATGCAAGAAAAATCCTATTACTTCCGATTCAATTAATTGGGTGCATCTGGGTGTCAGGCTCTGAAGGTCTGAACCTAGGTGATCTTTTTCTATTTCTTAAAATAAAGAAAAGTTGCACTGAAAAGTAAGAGTGAGTCCCAGAGCTATCATCAGCCTGAGTCCTTCTCATTCCCATAGCTAGCCTACTTTAGGTAAGATGTAGAAGTTACCTGAAGGACACTGGATCAGCATATAGAGTTTTGAGCAAGCTCCTGTCATATAGGAGTCTTGGGAAAATGTCTCCCTGCTCCTGTCAAGACGAGACCTTTCTACTCATTTTTCTCAGATCGGAGCTTAATTGGGCATTTCAATCTCCCTCCTGCATTTTCAGCCACCTTGGAGAGGCAAGGGCTGCTGGCAGAATAGGGCATGAAGACAGCTTCTAAAGTGACAGAATTAAGAGGCATGAAGAAAATGCACGTGTGTTATTTGTGTATAATTTTGCACATGGAATCACAGCTGCTTTACATAACAGCTACAAGTTAAACAGATATTGAAACCAAATTGCCAAAAGTGAAAAGAAAAAATACTAAAAGTTGGGCAATAAATCATGATAGTGACTTGTGGCGATTATACAGTAGGATCAATGTATCAGTTTATCTTTGTATTATGGATCCAGTCATCCACACCCTAGAAAGGTGTTCAAGGTTAATTGTTCACAGGGACTCATGGATACTCCTGATAGTTACTACAAATTCCAAAGACCACAGATTGTGGCTCAAATGTATCTCCCTACAAAGGAATCCATTCTGTGGTGCTGATATAACAAATAATTTAGAAAGCAAACAAGCTTATGAATGAATCCTGTGATTTTATTCATCCCTAAATTTTTCTTAAAGGTCCACTGTGTGGGATTCACCCACCTTAATGCCTAGCACGATCCTCCATTTTTCAAAATATGGCTTGTTAAACATGTTAGCCAGCACCACCAAACACTGATTCCTCTTCCTTCTTCTTCTTCCTTGTCTTCCTCTATTCTACTTTGTCATCCTTCTGATGTTCTATCTAAATTCAGTCTGCCACTCGCAAAAATGCGCAATGCGGAAGGTGCTCTCTAGAGATTTGTCCACTATGTGATATTTTACAGGCACAACAGGGTGGCTCTGTAGAGGTGGACCTGTGCTCTATGTAGATATAAAGCTTTTGAAAACACAATGATTCATAGTTGCAGGTAATTATACACTAATTAAAACATGCTTACTGTATGAATTCCTTAAATATATTATGGAATATATACTCAATTTCTACTAAGCGATACCCTCAGAATCCTACATAGTGGACCTTTAAAATGTTCTCTCAACCTGTATTATATATATCTGCTTTTGTCAGAGGGATAATGAACAATAGCTCACAGGCCTTACTCAAATAAACAGAAAATCCAATCATTTTAAGAAAATCCAATTATTTTTGATTCATGACAGAATGTTACATAACCACTTATGGTCCCATTCATAATTTTATGGCATAACTGGTGTTTGAAAACAGCATACTAGACAAACTAGTATCACATAACACCAATGCAACAGATGGAATATTGAGATTACAGTAGTCTTTGACTACCTTGACTTAACTCTAACATTCATTCTAATTTACAGAATCGCTTTACCAATATTGTATGCATTCTCTACACTTTTCTTCTAGGCTGATGGTTCAACTTTCCTCCAGATGGGAGCTTCCATTGAGCAGCAGATCAATACTATGTTCAAAGTAATGGAGGAATACAACTGGGGCAGCTTTGTGGTGATCACCAGCCTTTATCCAGGCTATGAAAACTTCGTGGACTACATTCGCTCTTTTACAGACTCCAGCTACTTTCTTTGGGAGCTGCAGGATGTGATAAGCTTCGAAATGTCAGTGGGAGCCAATGACATCCGCACTCGCCGGCTGCTGCAACAGGTGGATGCTCAGGTGTATCTGGTATACTGCTCACACGAGGAGGCTCAGTATCTATTCAGGATGGCATCTGATGTCGGGCTATTGGGCCCTGGCTACATTTGGGTCATCCCCAGCCTGGCGGTAGGAAATCCAGAGGCTTCACCTCCAGATAGTTTTCCGATTGGGGTCATCAGCATTATTTCGGACCACTGGAGGAAAACTCTGCGCCAAAGGGTGAGGGAAGGAGTGGCTGTAGTGGTGCAGGGGGTGTACAGTTTCCACAAGCATAGAGGATTTGTTCCTGAAGCTCACAGTCAATGTAACAGTTCAGCAAAATCCTATGACCACTATTCAGTTTTTAGGTGAGATTTCAACATTTTCTAAAGTAATCATTAGTCACAGATATTTGTCATGTACATACTGGTTACAGAGGACTGCTTGATATTAGTCCTCTTGTCAGTCTGCTTGTAAAAATGTGAATACAAGTTCTTTTCAAGAATTAAAAGGAGTCGGTCTGACTTTATACATGTGTATTTTATATGCATATTTCTACACATATGGACCAGACTCCCAGAAATGTTTTTTTGTTTGTTTGTTTGTTTGTTTCAAGTCATAAATGTAGTCCTTCTTTATCCTTATGTCCCCTTATGGAGGATATATTTGATCAAACTTTTCATTTTAATTTTGCAAACGTCCCATGAAGTTACCAAATATGATTTTTTTTCCCCCCTATTAACTATGTATAAAAAATTATATCTGTTATAAATGAATGCTGTTCATTCTAAATAGACCACAGGCAATAATTATCACGAAGGTCAGGGATGTCCTATGCTATATGAAAATAGCTGGTGTGGGTGCAGTTTATTCCAACCAAGAGCTAGAGTCTATTGAAAGCCAATAACAAATGATTGAACAGGAGTGGCTCCTGCCTTGTTAGAAGAAAACATAAACCCACACTGGCCCTTTTTAGATAAGACTGGACACCCCTGACATAGGTGCTTTTTGATCAGTGTTCTCCTTTCTAATGAGATTCAGAGATTTCCTAGTTAAATCAGCTTTTCACCTGGGAGCAGCTGACCTCATTAAAGACTGCTTCAATTGCTTTCCCAAACCTTCTGTGATCAAGAATTTCAGAGGCACATTGGAGACTGAATTTCCATTGATTATATTCTCAGATTGGCCTATTGTGGCTAAAAGATTCATAGACGCAGTCTATTTAATATCTGGTTAAAAAATGTAAGTGCAAAGGTTCTTTTATACATGTCTTAAATAGTAACCAATTAACGTACCACATTCATTAACACATAATGTATAAGTCGTCCATTACTTTGTCCATCAGACTTATTGTTCTTTCATAGTTTGTGCTGGCTACTGTATAATTATATTATACATTATAAATAAGCCTGTTAAATAAAATTGGTTTGCACTTGATATACCAAGTAAACAAAAATATAATTACTTCCTCTGATGTATCTTGGCAGGAATTCAGCAATTAAAACTGTTTTTGTTTTTTGTTTTTTTGTTATTTTAATAGACATATGCTAAATGTGACATGGGAGCACAGAGACTTGTCTTTCAATGCTCATGGCTATCTAACAAATCCCTCCATGGTGATCATCGCTTTGGACCGAGAAAGACTCTGGGACAAGGTAATGTGAAAATGAGACCTTCATGATCACTAAATATTAAAAACAAATAACACAATGACTGATATTGAATGGAATCAGTGTTTTTAATGTTAGGAGGATGTGACTTTTACACTACCATGCTTCTACTCATAACTCAAAATACTGTTCTGATATGATATTATAATGTTTGCTTTCCATTATTCTTACTACATTTCAAACACAGTCTTCCATGTTGGACAAAAATGAGAGTCTTAAAAATTGGTAGAAATATATTTTAATAGAATGCTCTATAAATAATCCGGAAAAAAATAAACGAATCTGCTAACTGAAAGTCAAGTAGGCTTTATTTTTATTCACCAATTCCAAAAAAGTTAGAATGCCATGTAAAATGTAAATTTAAAAAAAAGTATGTACTGATTTTCACATCCTTTACGACATATATTCAGTTAAATACAAAAAAACGAAGGCATGTTTGTCACTGTGTTACATCACCTTTTCTTTTATCAACTGTCAGTAACACTCAGTTTGGGAACTGGGGACATTAATTGTTGAAGTTTTAATAGTGAAATTCTTTCCCATTCTTTCTTGATATATGGCTTCAGTTGTTCAACTGTCAAGGGTATCCACTGTTGTATTTTGCACTTCATAATGCACCACACAAAGGTCTGGACAGCAGGGAGGCCAATCTAGTACCCACAATCTTTTACTGCAAACCACATGCAGAGTGTGGCTTGGCATTGTCTTGCTGGAATAAGCATGGACATCCCTGAAAAGACGTTGTCTGGATTGCAGCATATGTTGTTCCAAAACCTGTGTGTACCTTTCAGCATTTATGCTTCCTTCACAGATGTGCAAGTTACCCATGCCATGGGCACTAACACAACCTATACCATCACAGATGCTGGCTTCTGAACATTGTCCTGGTCACAATCTGGATGGTCCAATTCCTATTAAGAGCAGAAAACATAATCTATGTTTTTAAATGTAATTTTAAATGTATACTCATCATTCCACAGCAAACTTTTCCAATTTGCGTCAGTCCATCTGGCCAAGAGAAATCGGCTGCATTTCTGGATGTTGTTAAAAATTGGTTTTTCTTTGCATTTGCAGATGCAGCAATGAACTGTGCTTAACAACAATTGTTTTCCAAAGTGTTCCTGAGCAAATGTAATAATCTCCTTAATATAATCATGTCAGTTTTAAATGCAGTGCCAGTTGAGGGCTCGAAGGTCACGGGCATTCAACCTTTTCTGCATTGCCCCTTATGTGCAAAGATTTATCTGGATTCTCAGAAACCTTTGATGAAATTACTAATTTTAGATGGTTACATTTCTAGCGTTCCTGAAATTGTATGTTACAAAACAGAAATGTTGAGAAACTGTATGTTGGTGACCCTCACCCCATATTTGTTGTGAATGATAATGTCCCTTTTATACCCAATCACGACACCATCATCTGCTAGCAATCAACCTGTTTACCTGTGGAATGTTCCAAACGGTTGCTTTTCTGAGCCTTCCTTTTACAATAAATAAAACAAATAACAGTAAACACTACTTTTTCCATTGTGGTTTCAACAATCATGAAGATGTACAGAAAATCTGTGAAATAATAATTAGAGACTAATTAGAGGTGTTCTAATCAGGTAAAAAATTTGGTCGATTTGAGTTTTAACACACCTAAAGTAAGTAAATTTACAAAGAACAGAAATTCCTCACCATTGCTACACTGATTAACAGTGAGGGTCCTGCAAAACTGGAAGGATGAGTCATGTAATTCTCTTACATGGCCCTACAGATGCACAATGCAATAATTGCTGTATCGCTGAAAGACTGTGAGTACAAATTAACAAGACTGAGCTTATGCAGGTTGAACCACAATGTTTTTGAAGGGGAAAGTAATCAAAATGTAACTTTTCTTAATTAAATGAATTAATTACAGCATCAGTCTCATCATTTAATAGCAACACCTTGTTCATGGCTACAAGTCCAACAAAGCATAATTAGCCCTGGTATCTGGTTGGGAAGGACAACTTTCTTCGCTCACCCACCTAGTAATGAGGACAACGCTAGCTAATCAGGTGCATCTTTTAACATATATAAAGGACTGAAATGCAAATTGTTTGACAGTTTGAAAATATTCAATGACTGATATGTTTTAGAGGATGCATGTGTAAGACCTCTCCTTCTTTGGGAAGTAGGGAGACTGATGGTCTATAAATAAAAATTGGGCAAAAACAAAGGAAGAGCGAGAATGTTATGAATCATTGTTCATAACCGATAATGTAATGAAGCTTTTATGAATTGCACAAATAGTAGGAAAACAGAAATGATTCCAACAGTGATTCTGTTAGTGGAAGGTTACCTTATAAGAACCACTGCTTTCCAGAGGCATACTGTTATATTATAGGTGTGCCAAAAACCACCTGTATGTTCCCCAGAACCATCTTTAATTGATGGGATTAAATGTACAACGAATTATCCATGTATCCATTATCTATACCACTTATCCCTCAGGGTCATGGGGGAAGCTGGATACAATCCCAGCTGACACTGGGTATACCCTGGGCAGGTCACCAGTCTATCACAGGGTTAATGCAGAGACAAACAACCATTCACGTTGACATTCACTATGATTCATATCTGGGGGAAGGAAACCAGAATACCCGGAGGAAACCAACACAGGCAAGGGGAGAACATACAAACTCCTCACAAAAAAGTCCCAGTCTGCCAGCAGGTTCAAACCCAGAACCTTCTCGGTGTGAGGCAACACTGCACCACCACGCTGCCCTTTACAGACTTATGTTTGGAGAAAACTGCATGAAGAAATTCTCAAGCCAAAATCCAGCTGTGAAAACATGTTAAAGCATCGGAGAATATGTATAACTTCAGAAACTGCTTATGGTAGATTGGGACCATCATTGAGGGACCAATGATTTACATAGTAGTAATTCTAAGTAATTGTACAGCAGAATGTTTGTCTGTATCTAAATATATGACAGGTCTTACAAACTTTTTAAATTTCTTTAAAATCATGCAAATAGAACAATGAACAGTTTCTCAAAAAGACGATACTGTATTCTGTATATTTAAAAATCCCTCTTGACCACTGCCCATGACCAACCAGCAGCTAGAAAAAAATGTTCATTATCATTCTGTACATAATACATATTTTTATTTTCACTTATTTTTGTATGTTTTTTATTCTTGTTTAAACTGAGACACAACATCTAGTCTAGACTAATCTAATCTGTTGCTACATGTAAGGGGTCACATAGTTTTCCACAACAAAGCATAATTAGCCCTGGTATCTGGTTGGGAAGGACAACTTTCTTCTCTCACCCACCTAGTGATGAAGACAACAATAGCTGATCAGGTGCATCTTTTAACATATATAAAGGACTGAAATGCAAATTGTTTGACTGTATGCAACAGTTTTTATTAATTATTCTTAACAATAATTAATATTATTATTATTAATACTAATTAGTAATAGAAATTTTTTTTTAAAATGTGTAATAATTCAAATTTTAATTAGTTAATTAATAATTAGTACTAATTAGTTTTAAAAAAAAATGAAGAAGAAGACTTTATGTAAATGGAGGTCACAAGTCACATATTAGATGCAATTACAGAAACATAGACATCCAGATCATTCTAAATGGTAAGTTACCACTGAAGGCACTGAAATGTTAGGATTCAAATATAGCTATAATTATTCTTATACTGTTATGCACAGATAATTTGTCACTGTCAGCGACAGCAGATGATGCAATTACAGTTTGTTGTCTAAAACAATTCCTTTGCCCTCATTTAGTCAGACCCCCAGGGCTATGGTTCTTTCTGATGACATGAGACATGTGGAGAGTGGCTGGCAGTGTGCTAACGCCACCTGACTGCAGAAGCAGATGTGCATATAAATAGGTCAATCAGAGTCTCCTTGAGGTGAACGAGAGGATAAAATAATAAGAATGAGCATGCTGCTCACCACAAAGCACAAAGACAAGATAAAAATACTTTGTATTTCAGCCGTATTAGATTAGAAAAGAGCCATGTCTCCCGTCTTACAACTTAGCTCTACTTGTTTTCCCCTCAACACTCTCAGTGCCACTTCTGTCACTCATGCTGATTGGGTCCTGTTCACATTAGCGGCATGAATCACCACTGTACTATTTTAAAGTGCCAGTCGCAAGATATCCTAGAGACTGTCGATTTCTACTGCGTCAACTTAGTGTTACTTATTGAACTTTTTTTTTTTGTTCTGAACTTTTTAGCATTTACAGTTAATGAAAGCTTTAATGTGATAGCAGTATCAGTCACTGTAGTTACAGATTTGATCACTGTGCCACATTTTGTAAGTTGCTAATGCAAAGTTGTTTAAAAGGCCAATTTAAAACCTAGCTGACAGGATACTACAAAATTATACAAAATTGCAAAAAAAATTTCTTGGATTTCTTTTTAACATTCATCTACCATCTGAAGCCATCCCGGGAACACTGAGTGTGAGGCAGGGACACACCTAGGATGGGATTCCAGTCCGGATACATGCACCTTCACACACTCCGTCATAGTTAGTAGCAATTTAGAATAGTCAATCCACCTACATGCATGTTTTTTGAAGATGAATGAAACCAGAGAACCTAGTAGAAATGCAGTTACAGTAAACCTGGAGCTCTGAGGGAGCAACACTACCTATTGAATCGCCATGTCACCCACGTGACTTTTAGCAAATAGCTGCAAAATGGAATTACCACTGTACTGCTTCCAATACTGAAATTGAATTCTTGAACATCATTTGGACATTTGGACTGATGATCACCGAGAGTGTGTATATGCCAAGATATTGCATTGGTCATTTACAATAAATATTTTAAAATAAAATGCATTTCTCCACAAAATATAAATTGCATCCTTTCTTGTGACGGGAGTAGATTCATCATTCACAGCATTAATGTAATACTTTGTTAGGTTGATTTAATCATGCTGCTGTTACCAATGTTACCATGCTGCAGGGCTATTTCATTTACCCACACCTAAAAGCCACAAGATTGGATTTATTTGCTTTGCTCATTTTTTGAATAATACCTCAATAATCCCTGTTGCTGAAGCTTATCATGCTTGTTAATCACGAGCAAACATGGATTACAATGACGTGGACTATTTGCAATCTGATTCCAGTTCCTGCCTCTGAATTCAGATCAGCAGAACAATAGCAGATGGGTAAGACTTTATTATAGCTGTGATTATAGGTCTATATGACCTTACATAACCCATTTCTGGCAACTAAGATAACGCCGCCTGAACACTTATAAAAGCATTTAAACATTTTGTATTATTTATTATTCCAAATCGAGATAAGGATGTTAGGATGATGATTATGTGTAAGTTGAAATTACTCCTGAATTACTGCCATAATTCTCTGTTACTTTCTGGGATGAATTATGTTAGCATGTCATGACAGCCAATTTAAAATCAGAAGTAATACATAATTCTGTAATTATAGGATCAGGGCATTATCATAGCTTTTCAGTACAATCATATAAATAGATTCACATTTTATTAAAGAGCTAAAACATACATAATGAGGCTCATTACAGTCTTATGGGATTAAGTATCCCTAGAAATTCTTGACAGGGGAAATCTGAAACCTTGACATTCTGCAAATGCAGTGATACACAAAGGCAGTTGTCATGAAGCTGTAAGGGAAGTCAGCCTGGAAAGTGTCATAACATTGAACAAAAGTGTTATTTGACTCGGGTGTTTTATCACCTTGCAATAAAAACTGATAACAGCAGTATCTATGGGATGAACGCTGTCAGCAGTTGGAATACAATATAAACGTGTCATTATGTTGGTCATTTTGTAATGTAGATGTAAGATTTGTTTTTTCCATCGTTAAAGTAGCTATTCATTTCCACTGTGAATGTGATGGAATAAAAGCATTAATTAGAAAGACTATTAGGCTCACTATAGCTGATAAATCAGGTATTTCAAAAGAGATCAATTGATAATATAGTTTGTACATAAATGTATCGAGGTGATTGCTTTGTGGTGATAGTTGGAAATGGCAAAGAAACACGTTTGGTATTGATTATGAGTTCGCTTGGTAAGCTGCTTACATAGCGTGCAGAATAAAGCTTTACATTTCTGCCAGGTTAATAATGTGATCACTTAAAATGAGCTCAGTCAATTCTATTTCTATTTAAATTAGAAACAAGCATGGAGTGCTAGCTCTGATTATTTCTGTGGACCCGAATTGTAACATGATGATCAGTTGGAAGCTTGTTTGAAGGCTGTGCAACTGCCTCAGGACTGATCCGAATGTTTACTCTCTATATAATGTTTTCTCTTCCATTCCTATTTCAACAAAGCAAATATTTCTCCCATTCTTTCCATATTTTCTCTTCCTGCTCAATAAATATGCCCAAGGAGGACAGGAAGACCCTTTCCAGGTCCACAGCAGGAGAGTTACGGTTACCTTGAAGTTTCTTATACAGAAGGCCAGATTTAGACTCCAGTAGACTCCAGTGACATTTATTTCAGTAAATGGGAAACTTTTTTCCGATTTAGGGTAAAGTGGAGTCTTGGATGAAAGGATCACAATATAGGTTTCCTGTTTTATTGCCAGCCATTTGACATACCATGCTTGAGAGAATGGCACTACTTGAGTGCATCATAGTGAACAGCAAATGATTTATTCAGTATGAAAGCTATGTATGCTACCTGCGAGGAGTAAATGCTCAACTGAATTATGGGATGTCCTTTCTTTATTACTCCTGCCACTCTTCTGCAGAATTTCAAGGTGCCATTTTTGTCACCTCTTTACTCTACCTTACAATGGCATCCTAAGGCTTTAAAGTGAAGTCACTTATTTTTCACTTGGTGTTTCCTCAGGTAGGGAGTTATGAGGCAGGAATTCTGCACGTGCGCTACCCAGTTTGGCCTCGCTATGGCAGGTTCTTGGAGCCCGTGTCTGATAACCGTCACCTGACAGTGGCTACGCTGGAGGAGAGGCCCTTTGTCATCGTGGAGAGCGTCGATCCAAGTACAGGGACATGTGTGAGGAACACCGTGCCCTGTCGTCGCCAATCTAACAGGACTGAAGTGTAAGCCATTCGAAGTTTTTTTTTTCTTTTGATGTCGTGTGATCTTATGCATTAGTGTGACTTTCAGTGTGACTAACAGCTGCTGTGACCTCTGAGAGAACATATTTCCTTAAGTAGAAAGCATGGTGATTCAAAAATAAATAAATAAATAAACCCAGAAGTTTAGGGTGGAGAGGAGGAAATAACATACACTGCACTCCAAAACTTTACAATATTAGTTTTGGCTTTGCATGCCAACTTATCCAAAACCAAAACTAAACTTGAAGTAAAACAATGAACGCTATATAACATGTTATATTGTATTAGGATGTTGCAAAAGTTCCTGGCCTAATAGATATCAATAAAATTAACTGTTTAAATTAGCTTAAATTCAGTTCTTTTCTAGATCCTGTCAATTACAACTCATCTGCTTTTACCAGTAGGGTAACATGTATGCATTATCTCAGACTGAGTTCACCATCCTGCGCTGAATGCTACAATTAAAACCAGTCACTGGGATCAAGCAAGGCTTACAGTGGGGCCCAATCATCTGAGAAAATGCTTCTATCTTGCATTAGTGTCTTAGATCAACAAAACACTTTACATAACATTTTTTTTCATTGACAACAAGTTGAGTAAAAAGTAGAATATTTACCTGAAAATGCGTCTTTGTATTTGGTAAGTCCCTTTTTGCTTTAATGACAGTGTGCACTCGACCTGGCATGGACACAGCAAGGTTGTACAAAACCTGATGTTCAATTTTCCAACAAATCCATCGGATTTCCAGCTGAACACGTTTCAATGATAGAGATTGGGCATGAGGAAAATCTGCCCTTTTGTACGAAGCAGTGAGCATTTCCAAGTTTAAGTGAAAAAATAATCCCAGCTTTTCAAAGTGGTCTCAGACTTTTGGACCTTCTGTATACGTACTATACGTCCTCTATCACTGGCAGGTTCCTAGACGTGAATTACATCAAAATAGTAGTACTGTGAAAGTTGGTGTTGCTCAGTCACTGTGGCAAATGAGAGGTGGCTCAATGAGTTGTACTGCAGCAGTAAAAGGAAACACATAGTGAGTGAGGAGCACCTTGTGCCCTGGGGGAAGGGATGACAGTTTCATTATGACAGCATGCTGAGGAGAGAACATGTTAATAAA
Organism: Synodontis membranacea; assembly: GCA_025674565.1. NCBI lineage: Eukaryota > Metazoa > Chordata > Actinopteri > Siluriformes > Mochokidae > Synodontis > Synodontis membranacea. Next base: position 12,348,170 of record JAOVYU010000067.1, read on the forward strand.
TCAGTGAATGGAGTAATCACCCCTCAGGGAAGATGGGATGCCCGAGAGGGGCATGGTGATAAATAACAGTAATGATGACATCAGTGCCATAGGCTGTCACAATTCTCCATATTAAATCACATTACTGCTTGGGAAGTCTTGGAATCTTGCCACATTCTGAAGCAAATCCCAGGATTATGTATTCTTTCAGTGGCCCCCTCCCGGTAGACAAACATAGAAATCACAATTCATTCAAGATTTTTACAACTATTACTTGATGGCCAGATATTATAATGTATTGCCATGGTATAAATGTGAATGCCACACTGAGTGAATAATGTTTTGTCTGTTCATATTGAATATTTGCATCCAAAACGTGTGCTAGGAAATCATCCCTGTGCACAACTTTACTTAAAAGAAAAAACTCTTATCACATCAATACATCTCTTTCAACTGTGCAGTAACAGCTCACTGATGGTAGCCGTGTCAATGGAGTGTCAATAATGACAATGAATCACTTTCACTTTCAGAGATACGGCTAAAGCCATATCTCCCAGCAATTTATCTGAGCGCAGAAATAGTAAGATGTATGTGTGTACGTGTCCACTAAAGAAACCGAGACCTCAATTTTCTCCTCATACTCCTTACAGTGACCTCACTTCCTCGTAAGTCCTTGACTGATTAAAGAATCTGGCTACAATTCACAGCCCACTTGACCCAAACTCTCTAGTGCAACATTCAGCTTGAAAAATAAGGTAGCAGGGGACAAGCTTGTTTGTGCTCTGCCTGGGTTGCTTACACACGGAGACTTTCATCTTCAGATCAACACTTCATTTGTTTCCCTTTGTTGTGCTCGGTGAACACCTGTCCTTGCCTCCTGGCCTATTGTTTCTCTTTCTCTAGTAGAGGTCTGGAGGAGGGTAGAGATGATGCACAAGGGCAGAGGTAATGTCATTACTCCTGGTGCTTCACTGTGCTGACTAAATAGAGGTGTTTAGATGGTTGTAAGGAACTTGTACAGTCAGGGTCTACAGTACATATTTAGAGGAATCTTTACAACCAGGAACCAAATATGGTCAAGTCTCACACTTAATTTTTTCTAGTATCTATAGACGTAGAACCCTAACTTAGACAGATTTAGTTTCCAGATCAATAGACTGATAGATCATTAGATTAATCTATCTGTCTGTCTGTCTGTCTGTCTGTCTGTCTGCAAAGCAGGGTCTACATCTGGGTGGAAATCTGGGTGTTTTTATTTTATTTTATTTATTTTATTTTATTTTTTTTTTATTTAAAATAGGAAATACAGAATAATTCTGAAATATTTCAAACAAATATAGTAAACTTTCAATATTTTAAATATTAAATCTTCAAGATCTTCACACGATTTCTAGGTCCTTTATTTATTTGCTTATTTATATTTAAGCAAATTAGTTGACCATGTTAGCTACTTTGTACAAAGGTACAAATGCCTAATCTCTTCTACTGAAGCACGTGGTCAGAAGACACTCACAGATCATAATGGATCTGTCATATCAGGGTCCCATCTGAATATTTAGAATTCCATAGATTTAGGACGCTATATACCAGATAGGAAGTTTATCTTATTAGATAAAAATTTACTCGACTCTTCCGGTCCAGTGGCACAAGGAATAATTATCTGACTATCTGATTTCTTTGACCAAAAGTACACTTTCTCCCAAAATATTAATTAATAGTATATAATTTTTGTCAAGTTGGAAAGTTATCATTGTGGGTCAAAACTGAAAAAACATTCCAATTTCAGTCTGGAAAAATATTTCAGGATTTTCAGAATTTGTGTCCATTTAAGTGTTTTATACTATGCTTCACAGTTACTTACTTGACATTTTTTAAACAATCCACATGCTAAACTCCTAACTCTAGACTAAATTACCATCTGTTTCTCTATATACAGTATTTATCTTTATTAATCCTCGCACTTATCCACAGTAATTCAAATGGCTTATGGTCTATCTGCGATGCCCTGAATATTATTGACCTTAACATTAATGCATTATTTGAATGTTCCAGAAAATGCCAGAAAAATGCCTCTTGTGTTTCTTATGGCTTGTGGTCAGCTTTCTGATACTCAGCTACTCAGAAAAAAGATTGTTCACTCTAAAGTGGTAAAAATGTTTCTCACCTCTATTTGCAGTAGTATCGGTCATTCAGAGCCTTACACCAAACTGTGCTGCAAGGGCTTCTGCATCGACATTCTCAAGAAGCTCTCACGTACTATCAAGTTCTCCTATGATCTCTACTTAGTCACCAATGGTAAACATGGGAAGCTGGTCCGAGGCATCTGGAATGGGATGATAGGCGAGGTATGTGAGCTGCTAGCCTTTACACACACACACACAAAATCCAAATCTTAATCAAAATTCAGTTGTATTAGCAGTGAACATGTTGATCTAAATTTAAAACTGGCAATATCCTCTAATGGAGCATCCTTTCCTCAACACAAATCTGCTTGTGTGTCTGTCTAATTATTATGTGAGATGCAGCCCGTGTCATTAAATGTGTTCACAGAGTGAACTGAATATAAAATACAATCTCGACAACATTCATCCTGTCAACTCCTGCCGCGTGTAGTGTCACTTGATCCGGTGTTTAAGTGTCTTCCACAGCTGCTGGTGTTTTCAGCATTTCTATCACCTGCATCTCCCCACATGTCCCACATTTAAAATTAGCAAAGATCTGTACCCATAGCATTTAAATGTTTGTGTGCCATGAAAAAGTAATTGACAAACTGTCTCAAATTACTACTGCATAATTGGCTGACGGTGTCTTTCCATCTTACATCGAGGTTTCTCCTTAGGCAATGCAGTAGAGTATATACGTCATATTGATATGTGCTGTCACACACTTAGTTCACATTGTGATGTTGCATTGTGTTTTTGTCTCACCTAATTAATCCTCACCAATCCTCATCCTCTCATCTACATAGTCTATGGAAAAATTAGATGCTGTTTTAGTTATGTTACATAGTATGCAGAAGGCTATGCATAAAACCATGCCACAACTAAGCAAGTAAACCAGTTAGGCAATGAGAGAAGCTGCCATTAATTGGCTGCACTCATTATTTATCTATTTCTCTTCAATAATCTCTAGGTCTTCTACAAGCGTGCAGACATGGCAATTGGCTCGCTCACTATTAATGAGGAGCGTTCGGAGATCATTGACTTTTCAGTTCCATTCGTGGAGACTGGGATTAGTGTCATGGTAGCTAGGAGCAATGGCACTGTCTCCCCATCTGCCTTTCTAGGTGAGAAAGTTTTATTCACAGTCCTTCTCCCCTTTGGCAGTCACACAGACTTTGTGAAACAGTTACAGGCAGCACAAAATATTTACTGCTAATGAAGTTTTGATCAGCTCCAGTTGGAATAATGTTCTAAACTGAAATTGGGACATATCCCGAATGCAACAAAGACAAAAAATAAATAAATAAATTACAGATTTCAAGTCCCATTGGTGTTTTAGATACAAAGCATTACCATTTGTTTTGTTTTGTTTTGTTTTTAAAGCTAAACATTTATCAGGTCACTTTTCTTCCTCTAATGGGACAGCAGAGACCTAAAATAATGTAATAGGTTTCATCATTACTGATTGCAGTGGTTAATAATGCCATGTTGTATTCTCAGGAGGTGAAATGTGGGCCAATATGTTTCTCTCCTTACAGAGCCTTACAGCCCAGCAGTGTGGGTCATGATGTTCGTTATGTGCCTGACTGTCGTGGCTGTAACAGTGTTCATCTTTGAGTACTTTAGCCCTGTTGGATATAACCATAGTCTAGTCAGTGCCAAAGGTTAGTGGTAATTTGTTTCCCCTCTTCTGTCATAGCCCTGGTTAAATTAAGGAACAGAACAAAACTAGCCTAAATAGTCCATATTTGCTCTCTTAATTTTAGAAAAAGATTAATTAAATTAAAGCACCATAAAGAGTTATTTATTCCTCTAAGGGAACAAAAGATTCTGTGTAGAACCCTGCACCACAGGGAGGGATCTCCTGTCACAAAAAAGTAGAACCCTTTCAGAAATCCTGAACCAAGAACCAAGAACCTTTGAATATACTTTCTTTATTCTGAGCTGACACAATTTACAGTACATGATACGTTTTTTTGTATTTGTATTTGTGTTTGATTTTATAGCATTAAAGTAGAATTCATTTTTGAGTGAGTTATATGATCATTATCATTATATTTAGTACATGTAGACTGTGAAAGGAAGACAAATGATTGATGATTGGTGGCCTGAGAAAAGCCCTTTAATTTGAGAAACTTTGACATTTGCTACTAGCATGGGAAAACTACAGACAAAACTGAAATATGTGTTCCTTTTGCATGATTCTCAGGTAAACTTATAGCATTGCAAAGTCTGGTTCACCTGGAAAAGGAGAAAATAAATTTTAAAGACTTCATTCTAATTCCATTGAAAGACACGAAAGGGTTACACATTATAACCTACTCTACTTGTGGAAGCACAACATTAGTGTCAAATATTAAAGAATTATACATTACAACTGCCAAGAAACGAGTTGTCACTTCAGTTTGACTATTAGGATCATCAAGTCTCTGATTCATCACTGCATCATTTGCCCCATTTTAACACGGGCTTCATCACTGTCTCTTTACTCGACTGAGAACTGTTCTTGTTAACATTTTCTTGCTGATTGTTCTTGTTAAGTAGAGAAGCATTACAGCCATTTTGACAGTTGATTTCTAATAACAAACTTAATTAGTTAGGCTCATGTCATTATAAAAAAAAATTTAAATCCTGAGAAAAGTCCTGAGCTTTACAGGACAGGAGGACGGTCTTTAGGCAGACTGATTGCATTTACTGCTGTGTTTGTTAAACTGGCTCCTTAGAAAACATGATATCTGCAGACAGGTAAGGTAGACAGGAGCCTAAGTAAAACACATAAGTATGATCATGATTTTTAAAAAAAAATTGAATTCTACGTTGCTTTGGTAAAATGTATTTATGTTTTGTTAAAGTAGAGATGTCAAAGTATATTACTGGTTAAAATGCTATAAATTTTCACAGTCATTTTTGCCTGTTTTCCAATATTTGCCTTCAGCGAGATCCAACCAGTTTTCACAGGCCACCATATATATTGACATATATATATATATATATCAATTCTACATAGAGTACAAGCCATGACACAAAGACATACATGAGTGATTTTTCCTTTTCTCCATCTCCCTTCTCTTGACACAGAGCCTGGAGGGCCAACATTCACTATTGGGAAGTCAGTCTGGCTTCTATGGGGGATTGTCTTTAATAACTCTGTCCCTATAGAAAACCCTAAAGGAACAACCAGCAAGATTATGGTGCTAGTTTGGGCCTTCTTTGCTGTCATATTTCTAGCCAGCTATACTGCTAATTTAGCTGCCTTCATGATCCAAGAGCAGTACATTGATACTGTATCTGGACTCAGCGACAAAAAGGTAAGATAAGCAGACAGTTTCTAAAGAATTAAGATTGCAGTTTAATGCACTGAACTGCACATAGCATACAGTATATACATATGTATAGAAGCAGAAAGCTTCTCTTCTTAGAGAAAGCTTCTTAAAGTTATTATATTCCTCCTTTTAATTGCAGTTAAATATATTACTACCATTGAGATACTTTTTTTTTCCATTTCGTTTTTAAATGATATCTCTCAAGAGTTACACATCTACAAAACTGAATATACCCCGGGAGGCAAATGTAGTAGATTTGACAGCAGCAATTCATAGTTGTCTTAACCCATGCAGATTCCACAGGCATTGATCCAGCAAAAACCAGGGATGAATTTAAAAATCTGTCTTAAATCTTATGTGCCGCAGGCTGATCCTATACTACTTTAGAAGGATTAGGGAGGCTTTGGAAGGAAATTAAAAGATTGTCCAAACCATTCAAATGCAATATAGCTTCTCACCCACATACATGTACAAAAAAAATTGCACCGTGGAAAATCTGACACGTATTTGCCAAAACAATTTGTCAGTGAGGTGTGAAAGAAAATACAATGTATATTTCATGAATGGTAAATTGAGGGTCTTTTTATTCAATGAGCTTAAACGTAATTCCTTTTTCTACATTATGTTACATTATTTGTCCAGCTATGACTTTGAAAAATGCACCGACACTGTACTGACAAAAGTGAGCTTTACTTCTGTGCGAAAATAAAACATGAAAATTCAACCCTGCCCACAGCTAACAATCAGACATCTAAGCAAAGTTCACAGTCTGTCTTATCCTTCAGTTTCAGAAGCCCCAGGAGCATTACCCCCCTTTTCGTTTCGGCACAGTCCCAAATGGCAGCACTGAGAGAAACATTCGCAGCAATTATCCAGACATGCACAGCCACATGACCAAATACAACCAGAAGGGAGTGGAAGAGGCACTCAACAGTCTCAAAACAGGGTGTGTGGGGTTTTTTTTTAAACTTTATTGTGATTTGGAATAATCCAAGGCAGCTGGTCTTTAATACACCTTCAACAAGCCACTATTATGTCAAATAAATGGACAGTAGTTATTTGTTTGATGTAAGTATATGTAATTATATGTAACCCTATGTAATTACTTCATCGTCAGCTTATCAGTAAGATAAATGTCACATGGTCTTTGCTGCAGGAAGCTGGATGCCTTCATATATGATGCTGCAGTGCTTAATTACATGGCTGGCAAGGATGAGGGCTGCAAGCTGGTGACCATTGGCAGTGGGAAGGTGTTCGCTACAACGGGCTATGGCATTGCTCTGCAGAAGGACTCCCGCTGGAAACGCCCCATAGACCTGGCTCTCCTCCAGTTCCTGGGAGATGGTAAATCATCATCAGGGGATCAGATCTGATCCACAATTAATATCCTTAATCACAGTGTGAACCCGTTACTGTCCTCTTTGAGGGTCTCTATAATATCGTCAAAGACCCATGAATTCATAAGGTTTATTTCAGCGGCAGTTTCAATGCCTTTTACGTTTGCACACACTAGTTACAATTTTTACAACTTTCTGTATGCGTTCCTATTCATTTAATTATAACTTGAAAATATACTCTCAATGTATCATTTTTTAAATACAGCAGGAAGATAAATACATTAGTCCCATTAGTGACAGGGTATACATTATAGACTGATATTTTAAATAGAATTGTAATATATAT
>JAOVYU010000067.1:12355326-12366499 GCA_025674565.1 Synodontis membranacea
ATGAGACATCTGGTCTGTTAAAATTCTCATGCTGAACAGTGTTTTCATTGCCAATGCTTAGTAGCTTTCTTTTAATGTTCTTGGAGGGGACACAGAGAGACTGGAAACTGTATGGCTGTCAGGAATATGCCAGAATGAGAAGAATGAGGTGATGAGTTCCAAGTTGGACATTGACAACATGGCAGGCGTCTTCTACATGCTTCTAGTGGCTATGGGTCTTAGTTTGCTTGTCTTTGCCTGGGAACATCTGCTGTATTGGAAAATCAGACACTGCGTGCACAAATCTGATCGTCTAGACTTCCTCTTGGCCATAAGCAGGGTAGGTGTATGCCAAACCACAGCATGCTGGTTCATAAAACCAATTAGCTTTTTTTCATACTAAGGCAACAAAGTCAAACTTGGTGTTTATGAATACTGAAACATTTGGTTTATGTTTTACATGACTACCAGTGTCTATTTCAAGTCTCCAAGTTTACATAATTGTGTGGTTGTAATATGGTTAGATGCGTTCAGTTGGGTCGATTGAGCACAGTAAGCTGTATGCTCTTGCTCATGTTATTATGTTTTAAATATAAGGAAAATAATCTTGGATTCAAAGGGTTTGAGTGTATAAATGTAACTTTACAGTATAGATCCTTATACCGTTTACATGTGTTATTAATAGAGATGAGTGCATAAGTTCATTTTCCAAATGAAAAAATGTAACCCCATCTTAAAGTTTATCTACTAATTAGAAATCCATGTTTAATTTTTAATTGTTCATTGGAATCCTTTTACCAAAAGGCCTAAATATTAAGTGTTTGAGTCAATATCTTTAATAGCCAGCTGAATGTTTGTATGCCTACATTAGACATGAAAGGTTCAAACGTTCTTAAACTCTAAAGCAGTTTGCCTTGAGCAGTCAAGTTAAAGTCAATGGGATTAGGAAAAAAAAGCTATCACAACACAATAAACAGAAAATATCGACCTTTCTCAGGGATAGAGAAGGTTATCAAAAGATATCAAAGTGTTTACAGAAGCCATTATCATCAGAGAAAACCAAAGAGACAAAGACAAAAATCCAAAACCACACAAGGAAAAAATGTATATTTATATAATATAATTTAAAATTGATCATATAATTTATAATAAATTTTTGGTTGTTTCTCTACTATAATTTATAGTATCTTTCACAATATTTGCTTGTTTTGATGATAACCTTGCATATTTTTTTTTAAATTTTTGATCAAGTCAAGTCAAAATTATTTATTTAGCATATTTGAAACAAAATAAGTTGACCCAAGGTGCTGTGTAATAATCTCATATCATAGAGAATCAAGATAAAAACAGCAAACAAAATAAACAGATCATTAAAAATTAGACAACTTTAACCACCACTGTATATACACACAATTTGGGTAATAAAGGAACTGTAAACCATCCATTAAATGGGTCATATTGATTTGAGTCATCCTTGTGAAGTTGGAGCATATGAAATATGTTTAATATATTCATAATAAAATCCTGGATTATTTGTCTTTCTCAGGGAATTTACAGCTGCTTTAATGGTGTTGAGGACATGGGAAAATCTGGAAACATGCAGAATCTAGACATCACTGCAAACTACGCCCAGGCTAACATGCTTAAAATGCTTCAGACAGCCAAAGACATTGTTTCCTCAGCAAAGGTGGAGAATTCTTTGGACAAGGCAACAAAAACCATTGAGAACTGGAGTCGGAAAGGTGGGAGTATACCAGCACAAATTCCACAGGTGTCCACAACTGAGACACTACCAGCTCACCTCTCTTACATCACTAACATCTCTGAAAACCACTCATCCTTTGTGCAGCGCTCTTTATCGCCCCAATTCATACAGCATTATGCTGAAATAGCCACTCCACCACATGCATCTACTCAAAGACTGCTATCCCACAAAACTCCACTACACTACACTGTCCCCTCCCGATCTGGTGGACTGTATAATGGGCTGCTTCCCATGTCAAGCATTAGCACTCCTCATTTAGCAACATATGATCTGCATTCCCAAAAGTCAGCCAAAATGGCCTCTCATTTCATTTCACATAAAGATTTACAGGCACCAGACATCTTCGCTGAGCATCAGGAACCTTGCCACACATTTATAGGCCCCAGATGGAAAAAGAGATCCCAAAGTTGTCTCGAGGAGTCTGTGGATCTTAGAGGATTACATGATGACAAAGGCCACAATGTGTGTCTTACAGAAGTCCAATCAAACCATTTTAAACACAATGTACACCCTTCTGCTATGGAAAGCCCTCGACCAGGAGATATGGCCTGTAATTCCTGCATTAAGACATATGTAGATCCTGGGTTAGATGGCATGCCTTTAATAGGAAAGAGAAAAATCCATCGCAGGCCCTCCTTCCTCAAAGCTACCTGGGGCCCAGGCAGGGTTCAGTTTCCAAATGAAAGGCCTCTTGACCCAGCTTCGTGTCGAGTGGACATGCCGGATCTGTTTCCTTTCACAGAGATATCTGGAAGAGGGAGGAATAACAAATACCACCCTTTGCCTGTGGAACACATTTACCTTCACTCATACCGCCGCCAGCCCAGAAAGGGTCAGAAGTTAAGGCACTCCCAGTCCACTTATCTACCCTCTTACAGGGAAGCAGTACATCATGATGCCATAGGTGTGAGGAGGGCCTCCAGCCTTGTACATAGACAATACTCCTACCCTGACCTTCCAGCCTACCAGAGCCCACTGCCATATGGACCGGCTGAGCTGTGCAACATCTTCCCCTGCATGGGCCATCCCAGTGACAGTGGATATAGGGGGTATAGGGCTCCTGTACAACTGCAGGATGGCCATCTGCTCCCTGTTCCAGGCAGCAGGGTGCTTTATAGGGTCAGCTCCCCAGGTGTACCTCTGACATGGGGAAGGATATCTAGTCTGGAGTCTGAGGTTTGACCCTTCACACTTAATTATTTATTTTCCATACAGCTATTTGCAGTGCCAAGCTCTGAAACTGAATTCCAGGAACCAGTTTGAAAACTACCTTTGATTCCTGCCAAATAGAACTGCAGACTAATAAACTATGGGCTTTCTTTTATTCAACAAAGTGCAATAATACAAAGATTGTACAAGAATTTTTTGAACAATTAGTGTGGTGTATAAATAGTTTATATTATCACTAGTAAAGTGTCCTTTTTTTCTTTTATTTAGAGATAAATTTTGTATTGATCCATGTAATCAGCTGTAACACTTAATTTTATAAACCCTTAAGACAGTCAAAAAGCTCTCTCTCTCTCTCTCTCTCTCTCTCTCTCTCTCTCTCTCTCTCTCTCCATATTGCAGGGTAAATCAAATGGTATTCTATTATTAGTATTATCAAGTACCTCCAATGCTTTAATAAATCACAAAAGCCTATCAATAGATCCTATATAATTTGTGGCTTTTTTTAAAAGGGGTAACTGAAAGACTTTTCTGAATGCTACCTTCTGCATTCAGTGCCATATTATACTTTAGGTATTGTGATTAAAATATAGTTCGTCTATGTCCCTTATTATGTACCTTATTATATAAGAACCAATATAAGAAATTTAAGTGTTGACCAGTAAAAATGTCCTGTATAAGTTATCCTCTAAATGTTTTAGTCATTTTTGTGTTAACGGGAGAATTTTTTTTTTACAACGATCACATTCATGTTCACACTCCAGATAGATTTGAAATGTTTTTACATTTTATTTATTTGTGCCTGTACTTAAAAGAAATAAAATCGACAATTATAGCTGATTACAGCTGTAAGTATTTTGCCTCTGTATTAACCCGATACCAGTATCAGTGCAGTTTTGAAAAGGAGAGATCCTGATTCCTGAACACATAACTCTACATAAACACACTGACATACCTTCATGTAAAGCCTTGAATTGTAGAGAAAAGGGGACAGAATTATAAGAAGAAGGAGAGCGAAAGAAAAAGACCCTCAATTCTGAACTCAAATTTTAGATTCAGGTTTGATCAGAATAAAAACATTCAATTATAAAAAAGTGTCATGAATATCTTTTGGAATCAATCCATATAGTGATTATGCAAAGTGTATGGAATGACACCCAAATTGTCCTACATTCCAGGACCTCATTATGTCCAACGTGTTCCTTCAAAGCCCAAGGTGACCTACGCTGAGGTAATTATGCAATGAAGCTTTTGTTACCTACCAATAATAAGCCCTCTTTTCACAGAGTGAGCATATGAAAATCTAAACATTGAGAAACTTTCATTTTCGCATTACCAGCCTTGATTTGTTTTTCCTTATGAATTAAAGCACAATATCATGAATTTACACTATCCTGCTTTCATCACCACTGTTCAGTGATGCTATTATTTACTGTGCAATAATTATACTTAAAGAAAGAAACACTTTAAGGCATAGAAGCAAGGAACATACAGTATACCAAATGTGAAGTTTAGGTCTATAAAATGTAGCACTGTTCTCCCTGTGTTACTAACCAATACATTGTTGAGTTAGGAAGTGATTCAGTACTTGGCTTTAAAAGCATCCAGAAGGCAGGCATCTGGCCGCAGAACAAAGTTGCCCGCAATATATCAAGCCACAGGTAGCTACGGAGACAAATTATCTGCATTTAAAAGTCAAGAGGGATGTTGTCCATGAGATTCAATTGGGGCAAAGATGATATAACCATAAAATTATGAAAAATGAATCATATACACAGCTATTACAAGATTCATAACCATTTAATCCATTTGGTCATTGCTGCCCCTACAAGAAATGACCAGTACTTCAAATCATCTTCTGATCAGAGCAATAACATAATTATAAGACTTATATATATATATATATTGCACATGATCCCTTCACTAGATCTACACTGAAAGTGATAGACAAAGAGGTTTTATTATTTCAGCCATAAAATTTTGTCACTGCCAATATTAAATACCAAAAAAAATATTATTGCGCATACAAGCACACTGGTACACACTTACCCACATGCGCTAAAGATGCTTATAGGGCAGCCTGTATTCTCTTCACGTTGTCTCCTGAAATCCATTAGCTCAGGTGTCAATGCTAGTCATTGCTGCTGGTCACCTTCAGCCAAGTGCTTTGAGTTAAGACAAGACGTATAAAAGGAGAGAGAGATAAGAAAGCTGTGGGAGAAAACTTCACAATGTTTTAGCAAAGACTAATTACTCTGGGTAATAATTGGCACTACAATCCCATTATTGAACAGGAGACAAATTAACTCTTCAATAGTACTTTTTTTTTTGTATGCGTACACAGCGGAGTTCAAAAGCTTTAGACCACATTTTTTTTTCTGGAAATGTGAAATATCTATTCAAGATGTTGTACAATTGATACTTAACTATTTAAAAGTAAGCAATTTTGTGATATCGACCATGTTATCTCTTTTGTACAAAAGTCCAGATTAACTATGAGTCTTATCCCTTCGACTTAAGCAAATGGTCAGACTACACTCCAATGTGTTTGATCTATAATGGATCATCAGGTTTTGCACTGTAATTCATATAAATCATTTCAGGAGTCTGCTTTTCAATAAAGTTGTTGCTGATAATAATTTGTATTCAAAACAACCCATCATCTATACCATTTATCCGTTAAGGATCACATTCACACTCACATTCACAACGATGGCCAATTTAGAGTAGCCAGTTATATAAAAATGTATGCATAGCATAGATATATTGTAACTAGTAAAACTGGTATGTATCATATACTGCACATCTATAGCTATTGCTAAGGTTCAAGAAGTACAGTATACTGTGTTGCAGTTCTATACCGTGTATAAGACTATATGTCTTCTCTTTATTAAGCTGCATATTTTTATCTTTGGGAAAGAAACATTTAAGCGATAAAAGCAACAAAATGTTAGTTAAAGGCAACAGTAATAGGCTTGATAATAGCACACAATCAGGTGGCAGGCTCAGGTGAGACATGCTGTGGTGTTGTTCATGCTTAGTGCTTTGCTCTGTGAGCCTTGACAGTCAACACTTGGCTTGTGGCTTTCATGTGGCTTTCTGCCATTTGGCTTTAGAGTCACCAGCGATTTAATGCTTTTGATGCATGAATGCAGAAATACTGGGGAATTATTGGGGTAGTGTCTGACTTTGTCTTTTCTGGAGTTTATGCTTTGGCGAGACAGACAGACAGACAGACAGGCAGGCAGGCAGGCAGACAGACAGACATCATTTATTTCGATTACCATGGTTTCTTTAAAATATCCTGACTGCAAACTAACTCAAGAGAGAAAACATGGATTAGTCAAGGCTGAAAAAAGCTACAAAAACATCTTATAATTAGAGAGATTTATGTTCTTGCTCTTTTTTTTAACCAGACCACTGCTCACATGGAAACAATTCCTGGTCTCTTAAGACCTGTTTCTGCCCATGCCTGCTGTGTTGACTCTTAATTGATGTAAGTGGCAGAGGTCAGGTGTTCTCCCTAGTTATTAATAATAAGTCATTATTTTTGTGTTGTAGACAGAGACAGAACACTAATAAACAACCTGACAGGATGCAAGACAAAACTAAGAAAAAACATAGAAAACATTATTTGGTGTGTATACTGTATAATCAGGACAATGTACTGAATTACTGTTTAAACAGATCACAGTTTCAGCCAAGATACATGTACTATGGTTTCTTTTTATTTCAACCTTTCTGAAGAAACACCATGATACAGCACACCATTTCAATATGGAATTTGTTTGCAATGGCCAATATCACCATGTCTCCACAGTGCCCTGGCTACGTTTCATGCCACATACAGTATAGGTAATACATCATCAGTTCTGAGTGCATTCCTAGAGAAAGAGCTCCAAGGCCTAATTTCTGAACTATTTCCTTTTAAACTACATTTCAAGAGGTCCATCTGTATTAATAAGACACCACAACTCTAAATCATTCTTCAACAAGCAAACGCACAACCAAACAGAAGTGGTGTGATCAATAAATAATCAAATTAAAAGCAAGATGCTCCAGTTATGGAATATAAATGCCGTCTGTGTTCACAGTAATGAGGTTTGTCTCAGCTTCAGGTGCTCTTCCCACAGGATAAGGATCTTGTGATAGCTTTTGTACACTTTCTAGGCCACTATCTTCCGAACATTGAAAGTTAAAATCTGATTGGTTTAATGCACTTCCAAAACGCATGACATGTTGCACATTTTGGAACAAGACATCACTGGAACAAGAGTCACTGGACTCAAGACATTTTGTGTGGGAAACTTGAGTGGTGAGTAAATGAGCAAATCTCCTGTTTCCCAGCAGGAAATGGTCTGTGGTTAGTCATCTGCTTATGTCACTCTTCTTGTGAAAGTAGCATTTCTTGGCTGAGTTTCTTGACAAAAAAAAAAAAACTTTAGTAAACACTATTTAGACATCACCTGCCTAGGGCTGTCCGAATAAACCATGCAACTGTTTATCGTCTCCTGGTTTGTCCTTCCAAGGTGACAATCCCTGCAGTTGGCCTTGGCTCATAACATTCTAGCAAATTAACAAGCTCCAGGTTGTCATGCAACCAGCCCAAAGAAAGAGTGAGGCCATACTTACTAAGTTCGCCAGTAAGCACTTGGAAACAAATGTCTTTTTAATTAAAAAGAGTCTGAACCACCCACCAAGTCTGGAGTAATGACTGCTCTTTACATGAACAATCCTATTCCTCAAAAGACCTAAAGTACACAAAAGATATGGTAGTTGCCAAACAGTTAAATTGAGTATATTCTCACTAAATTGAGTACATTCTACCATATATTCACAAGGATGCTATACTTCCAGGTTTTCTTTTTCACTGTATAGGTAGCATAACTTGAATATTATGAACTGGACAATGTCTTATTACAAACAATTGTTTGAGAGAGAGAGAAAAAGAGCAAAGGTGAGAATGGTAAGTGAGAGAGAACTCTGGAGTATGTCCACAGGACATTCAATTTTGGGACCTTAGAGAAGGATCTCCCAAAGGAAATTATTTCAGAGTTACAATCCTTTGACCATTCCAGCCGATTGTAAACATTATCCATAGCTATCAAGGGCAAAGTGTCAGTGCCCTTTACTCTAACAAATGCATTCCTCCTGTAATTCCTCTTTATCGTTCTCAGTTTTTCTATTTCAAACACAGTTAACTATTTATAATGCAGTATTAAATTTAGAAATAAACTGATATCACTTTCATATAGCATAGAAGCGAATTCCAACTTAGCTATTTTTGCCTGTCCAGATTTTATGTAAATCCATGATGTACAGTATTGCTGCTGTATATGATATGATATGAAATAGAATTTACATACATTTGTCAGAAATAGTGCCATTAATGGTAACTGGGGCATGCCTTTATCGCTATTCCATCGCTGTTCCATTTCACCTACACATTCATGCCCTCATTCCCTCTAGGAGCAATTTAGGATAGACAGTTCAATTACTGGTATGATGGTAGGACGCCAGAGAAGCCAGAGAGAAACCAACACAAACACTGGGATAACATGCAAACTTCACACAGACAGTAATCTGAGTTCAGGATTAAACCAGATATGTGCCTCCTGATCTATCTTAGCTGAATCTTTTACATGGTTACAAAGTTACATTCACTTTGGACCTCCAGCTTTAAATGTTTCAGGAGATGTATGATACCATTTGATAGCATATTAAAGTTTGCCCTGAGATAATGTTTAATGTTTATATTCTCTTACAACAGGTTAACATATTTCTCTGGGGTTAATGGAAATGTGAGGTATGAATTCTGCTGGTCCTATTAGCGCAGGTCAATTTGTTTTGTCTCTATTTCTTTTTTAAATTACCATACACTTATCATTTGTGTTTACGGAGAGGCAATGTCACGTTCATCTTGTTCGGCTACTCTTAGACTGCCTTTGATTACTGCTTAATAGAGAGCTGAGGAAGAGGCATAGCATATCATTAAGAGACTCACTGACAGCAAATACACTGGGTACTACAGTGTTTGCATGCCCTATAATATAGTAAAGTTGCTTTCTAGATAAACAAGAAAGTTTTGCAAATAGGTAAATAAACATGAAACAAATTTAGTTTTGCTTAAAATACACTTTTATAAACTGCTAAATGTTCATGTTAACCAAATTTAGAGAAAATATCAAGTACACTTCTATTATATTTGTGTCTATGAGTTATTGTTTGTTTCATTTCATGATAAAAATTTAAATAGGGCAATTACAACAGCAACATCAAACACCCTGTAATCCTTCTAATCAATTCCCAATCCCAATTTACAGCACAAGCACTGCACAGCTGTCGCTATGAAGGAAACACACTGAGAATTGTGCACATCAGTAAATCTACCAAGAAACCTCTTCATGTCCCTACATGTCCTACAATATACACAAATATAGCAGTGGCAGTGTCACACCCAACACAACAGCTGTATATATCAACTCAGCTTCAGAATGCCCCTTTTGCTGCTCCATTTAACGATACCTTCACCAAAAATGCTGTGGGGTTCAGAAACTATTTTGATCTGGTCACGCTCCACAAATCTAACCTACTTCCCTGCTTCTATAAAATCCTTAGGCAGTAAGGAAAGGAACAAAGAAATTATTTGAAAACTTGTTCTCAACTGATCATTGCAATAGTTCCCAAAATCTGTGCTTAGAGAAATCAATAATCATTTAAAATTGCTCTATTTCCTTTACAACATTTTTCTGGTTGATATACAGTAGGTGTCTACATAGGCATTAAGGAGACCCCTTTAATCATACAGAAAATTCTCTCATCAGTCTAGACGTGCACAAAGGGCCACTGTTTCATCAGAGTACCAACAGCACAGCAGTAACAGTGTGCATGTCCTGCTGAAGCACAGACTGAGACAACACCTGCAGCTAGCATAATGAAAATGGCTTCAAATAATTTAGTATGCTGAGTCTTTTCCCAAAATGATTTCTGTAAAAAGTTTGCTTTCCTTCATGCAAATGTTATTTCCTATAGAATACTTTGAAGTCATACTTACAATTGCAATACCCCTAATATTAGCTCTACTAGGTCAATCCTTTCTTCTGGTTAATTTGAGACAAAACATAAATGTTATACAGAGTTGAGTACTTACAGTGTAAGAATACATGGTAAAAAAAAAAAAAAAAAAACAATAATGCAGTATATACACATTAATAACTTGATTCTTTCTTTCTCTGTCATGTGCTGCTATTGGGGAAGTATGAAGGTGCTTCATCATTGCTTTTTATGAGACAAGAGTTGGCCAATTAACTCACCAATAAAATCAAGTTTATATTAGTAAAGAGGATTTGAAATGCTTGAAATTTGCATGCTAAAATGTATTTTGTTTAGTGTTTCATGCTGTGTAGTGGATCAAAACCTGCTTGCATAAAACCCTGATAAATAAGTCTGATCTACTATAAATAGGAGTAGTAAATTTGAATAATTGTATTATTATTACTAATGTAAGTGAAAGTAAACTAATATTTACTTGTCATCTACTTGCTATCTCTTCAAGTATATTTTGAAGTGCTAGTATGACTTATCTTTCCAGACAGAGGCAAAGCTAAATACTGGATCAAATTTCAGTCTCAACGACATGTCAGTAACTGTCCTGTTACCCCAGGATAAAGCTTCATGCTTCAGGAAATCAGGTTTCAGTTCATTATGTGCAGCAGCAAGAGACAGTAAGCGGATATACCTTCTTATTCTACAGAAGACTGGATGGTTTGACTGGATATAATTCAAGCATTGCTGATATATCCGGGATTTCTGGTGTTTTCAGATCCTGGGGTCAAACCTCACTATAGTACAGAGGTTACCAAGGATGACTCAAGACACTGTCAAAAAATGGCCATCCAATGTCTACTTATTTTTAATTAAATATGACAAATTATGATTGTGATTACTCCGATAAAGTGGTACTTCCTAGTGGAATGAGACATCACGAAGGCTAATACATTAATGATAAACCATTATTATTACACTACATTTATATGTCTTCACAAAATACAGTTTCCTAAGAAGTAATGATTAATTTTGTCCTCTGTGCCTTCTGTCAGCCTTAAGGGTTGATTTAATTATTAAATTTTATGACAGATAAATCATCATTAGCTATATTAAGACTGGATAGAGTTGTACTTAATCTGAACCCTGATCATTAGAAATGTGCTATACAGTATAAGTGCATTATTATTATTATTATTATTATTATTATTATTATTA
>JAOVYU010000067.1:12411944-12428172 GCA_025674565.1 Synodontis membranacea
AATTTCATAATTTTTGAAGTCACCATTACTCTACATCATTTCATTGCATGTGCCTAAGACTTTTGCACAGTACTGTAGCTTTTTAATTTCTCTTAGAAATTCCTCTATACTCTCTCAATTACTCCAGTCATGCTGTAGGATCTGTGTGGGATCAGCTATAGAAGTTAGTTCTTTGCACCTACTGTAACTCACATGATAATGGTATATCTCTTCTTAATAATGGGAACATTCTCTCTCACATCATAGCTAATAAGAGTTATATTTTCAAAGACATCCTACTTCCTCCAAGAGGCAAACCCACATAAAAAATAAAATCTCTGGTCAGTCCCAAACCCAGAAAAAAGCCTTTTCTTTTCTACCATGAGCAAACAATATAAAAGCTGGTGTAATCAGACTATAACCATTCCTCTCCAAAGTCAATTTTTTGCACTGCCCGCCTTTACTTTGTCACACACCCCCACTCCTGCTCTCTTTAGCTCACCACTAGCTCTCTCTTTCTGCACTCTTACCTTCTCTCACTCGCTCTCTTACTATTCTCGGGATCCCTGCTGCTGCCAGAGTACCTTCTTGCTTCCAGACCTTTAAGACTGCACAAGGCAAGAGAGAGAGGCACTAAACTGAAAGACAGCTGGGTCATCATGCAGGTTATAAGAATCCAGTTAGTGGTGTATGTACAATTTTTCACTATCTTTATAGTTGGTACGGAAAGCCAGTGTCCTAGTCAATGTCACTGTCACGGTGACCTACAGCATGTTATTTGTGACAATGTCGGCTTGAAGAAGATCCCTCGCATCACTGAGGCCACTCGCCTCCTCAACATGCAGCGCAACAACCTGGGTATGCTCCCAACCGGGGGCTTCAGTGAAATGAAGGGTCTTGTCTCCCTGCACCTACAGCACTGCCAGATCCGTGAGATTGCCACTCAGGCCTTCAAGGGCCTCAAAAAGCTCATTTACCTTTACCTTTCTAACAATGAAATCAGCATAATCAAATCTGGAGCTTTTGAGGACCTAACTGAACTTACCTACCTTCACATGGATGGGAACCAAATCTCAAGTCTTTCAAAAGGCATCTTCTCCCCCATGATCAACCTATTCATCCTACAGCTTGATAACAACAAGATCCGAGAACTGCAAACAGGTACCTTTGCAGGTGCTAAGGACCTTCGCTGGCTGCATATCAGTAACAATGAACTAAGGTCAATGCAGCCCGGCTCACTTGATGAAGTGGAGAACCTGGCCACTCTCACTCTGGACCAAAACAAGCTGTCTGCATATCCCATCGAAGCCATGAGCAAGCTACGCGTTGTTGAGGAGCTTAATTTGTCCAAGAACCCACTTACCTTCATTCCTGACTATGCTTTCAGGAGCTTTGGACGCTATATTGAGAAACTCCACCTTAATGATATGGGCCTGGAGAAGGTGAGTTGCTCTGTATTGCAAAAAGTTCATTATGTATCTTGAATTACATTTGGCAAAATTTGTTGGAATTGATGGGCATTATTTTTATAGGCAAATATCTTTTTATATTTTTTCTTTTCATGCTTTTTTATCATTTCATGCATAGCATTAAAACACACAAATCCAGTCAGCAGGTTTATTTGGGTAAAGACTTAAAATTTAGGATTTGTTTGGGTGTATCACTGAAGAAACTCTATAAATTTCAGGATGTTTACAAATCTCAGACCACAAGGAAACCAAAAGTGTACATACCATATTTCTGAGTTAATGAGGCTAGTAATAACCTGCCTCATGAATCAAGCAATAAACTGTCCCGCAAAATGCTTCTAAAAAGAGTATTTGTTGGTAAATAGAGGAGGATCTATGGACTTGCAAAAACATTTTTAATACTTCAGACACAGACCAGCTTCCATACTTTATTAAATCCACATGATGTTGCTTTCACCCGCCCCTTTATATGATTTAGAGCTTGTGAAGCTGCACATTTTTTGAGATCAGCAGGAATCCCCTAGTGAACAGTGATGAATTTTAGATATGCATGGAAAATAAACATACTGTAGCTTGTAAATTGATTGATCATAATTTCCATGCCTGCACCAATCAATCTTCCAGACAGAGACACTACTTCTCCAGAACAGAGATTATTTAAAGACCATGCATTCAGGTTCAGCTTTAACATCTTTATATGTCAGATAAATCTCAAAACCATTTATTTATCACATTCAAACTATTGCCAGTTAAACGTAATGTTTGGATCTCACTGATCTACAATCCACCATACCATAGGACATAGGAGCAACAGGCATTTTCTTGTTCCTCATTTACATATGTTCCATATGTACATTAATGTCCTGACATGGGAAAGCCATGAATGAAAGTAGCAGGGCTAACAAGGATTATTTTTAGCATCTGTTTGCTTGATGGTTCCCATTCAAACATGCTTCAAGCTAATAATTATACAAGAATTATTTTAAAATGTGTGAATTTCCTTCACATGAGGCACCATGTAAACTGGCCAGTAAGGGTTAGTAGACAGGTAAATAATTACAGGCTGTTCTCAGGCCCATGAAGAGAGGTATTTTTAGGGTCTAGTTGCCTCACCTGAATGCAACACTGGTCTCTTTGGAAGCAGGTTTGGCAAAAAAAAAAAAAAAAAAAAAAAAAAAAAAAGCAGGAAAAAATAGTCCCTCTATGCTGGAAGTCATCTTCCATAGCCCTCAAATTTCCAACTTTTCTAGCTCTCTACTCTCTTCTGACTTGAATGGAAACTTCCAAAAAAAAAAAAAAAAAAAGTCTCCAATCACTTATGGACCAACACACATTATTCACACACGCTGTTTGCAATGTTCCTGTCCCTGGGTTTTCCTTTAAGGTGAGCCTCATTCACACCCTGCAGAACTGTTCTTCTAGCACCTCAGTGAAGTTTTTAACAGCCTTGCAGTTGCTTACGAAGTTTAATGGAAGGTTAGGATGGCAGTGCAGAAAGTTTTACACAAGCACTGGCACAGAAGAAGGCCTGTGACGGCTCTTTCATGTGAAAGAACCTTCCAACTGAAGAAAAAAAAAATGAAAGCTTATGAAAACTTATGCAAGAAGTGATGTCTGTCTGTGAGTAATTCCATTTCAACACAACTGCCAAAAGATAACACATCATTCAAAATTAAAACTAAAAGGATAGAATTCTGTAGACCAAAATTGCAAGGATTTACAGCTGTGAAATCTTATGACACATATCACATATCTTCAGATAAGCACTGACCACTACTTCTCTCCAATCAGTTTTCCAACGCAGCTTTTGAGGGTGTGACAACTCTAAGGACTTTGCATCTTGAGAACAACAAGCTGAAGATCCTACCAAGCAACCTGGTTCTCACCAACATCCAGAATCTAACTCTGTTCAACAACCCATGGACCTGCACCTGCAATCTAGCCAACCTTAGAAGGTAAGAGCTAACAAAAATCACAAACCAGTGGGGGGAAAAATATTAATTAATACTATTTAAATTTCAGTTACTCCAATTATATGCCATTATTAAGATCTCAGATTTAAGACACTAGCTTAAATTTGTTTTCAACGTATTTGCACCTGTAGATGGATGGACTCTAGTCGTCATCGTCCTGATGCAATTTGTGCATCACCTCCAAGTCAGAAAGGAAAGCAAATCAGAGACAGCACTGCCTTTAGCAAGTGCAAAATAAAGAAAGAGAAGAAGGGAGCACGTCACTGAAAAGGTAACAGACTGCCTTCTGAAATTTACCATCATTAAGGTGCACTTTATAATAATTTTGTCTGGACTTGCTATAATCATAAAATTTGAAAGATACTTGGAAATAGCAAATTTGAAATATTGCCACAGAGTGGATTTGGCTATTTTACTCATGTTAAGCTTCAGTTTAGGCTTAATTTTTTTTCTGGTCCAGTGCCAGTAATTTAAGCAGTGAGCTCAAACTATTTAAAATATCAATCTGAATCTAAGGCTTTGTGTTAGAGCAAAGAGACCTAAAACCTTCCCCATGCCTTACAAATATAAACTAACCATGATAAATGCATGTACTCCTAGATGTAAATAAATGTCCAGTCACGGTTTCCAGAAGGAGTCCAGCTCAGTGGTCCCTGTAAAGAGGCATCTGTATAGGGTATGTTTCTAGGAGGCATGCTTACTAAATGCCCTCAAAAGCCACTTCTTAAGCCAGAATCTTAAGGTACCATCATAAATATTTGAATAATTAAATTATACAGTATAGTATACTTCTCAACTTCATAATCATCACAGAATCTGACCTAAAACAAAGTTCTTTTTCATTGTCTTTACTGGTTTAGGTGACATTTGGGTTTTGGAAATCTTACGAATTTTACAAATGACAAATTATAAATACTGACAATTATGTCTTGGGGTGTTTGAACAAAAATAAATAAAAAATTTAAAAAAGGCTAATATTTAATGTCACACAGTAGGTTTCATCTGTATGGGATTTTGCAGTTAACCGCAGCCACTTAGTGCCATTTAGTAAACTGATGATTAGATTTTGTAGCATCCGAATTGCCCTTCTATGATTTTTATTAGCTCCCACAAATGAGTGATCAGTGCATCTTCTCTAATAATTTGGTCATTTGTTTTATAACTATGACCTGTTAAAGTTGTGACTTTTACAGTTGTTTCCTATTCCCACTAATCTTTAGCTTCCAATTTGTCCACCCTGCTTTCTGTGCTTTTCCATTTTGTCTCTCTTGCCATGGCTATAACAGGTTATGCCAGTCACGGATGTTTAGTACTCAGCTTGGCTGTTTGATTTGGCTCCCTTCTTTATGTCTTTCCACAGGAGACTCAGAGGACGCTACCTTCTACTTCAAGACAGTTCATTATCTTTCAAGTTCTATGAAATGGCACGCATATGAACATTCATTTTATAACAGATAAAATATGAAGCAAAACTATGTGTTTGCAAGGAAAACTGACTAATTCTACGCTACAGTTTAGCGCTATACACATGCTGTGCTCCTTCTCTGAATATTCTGAGGATTTTAGATGTACCTTCTGGATTAGTATTTTCATCAAAAAACAATTGCAGTAACATTTATAGTTCTTCATATAAAGACCATTGGGTATTACTCTTTCACCAAATTTCTTCCTGATTAAAGACACTGTTTTATTTTTTTTTTTTCATAATTCTATTTGGTGCTAAGAAACAGAAACAGTTGGGAGAAATTACAAGGTACACAACATTATAGTTTGAGTCTGAGGAACCTATAGCTAAAAGTTGCTCCTAATGACAAAGAGCAAAGAGTGTGAAAGCCATCAGGAAAGATTGAGTAGACAGTTGAACTAGTACTTGAAGTACGTACTTTAGTTTGAAGTTTGAAGCATAAATGCATGGCACTGCATGAATGAACCATAATGCTACCCAATGATGTGCAGTACAAACTCAGAAAGTAACCAAATCATGGACAACATAAACTTAAGCACTAAAATATCCTCTCCATTATCTCTTAACATAATTCCATTCCCAAAAAAAAAAAAAAAAAAAAAAAAAAAACAACAATGTGTGTATGATTACTCTACCAACACGAAGTTTAAATGCAGAAGGAATATTTGGAAAAATTGAAATATTGTCTTTTTTTTTCCCTTTTTTTTGCCAAACAGCTGCATGGCACACTATTATGTACATTTACAGAATATTCAATTACTTAAACTTTTAAACTTTGTGTAACTAGTGATTATCACTATTTTCAATAAACAACTAATATCCAGAAAATGGATCATGTGATTTTTTTTGTCAGTGGATGCAACAAAAATGCAAACAGGAAAGATTTTTCTGGCCATTTTAATAATGCTCTTGTTGTTTTCATGCATAACCCAGAGGATGATGTGTCCCTTGTTTTTTTGCAGAAATGGTAAGCACAGTTAGCATGATCACTTTATGGATAAGAAAATGAAAAAACATTTAAGAATGGATACAGGGACACAGAAACTAACGTGATTATAGCAGCATAATGTTGTGTGCACAGAACCTACAGAACGCATTTTCTAGTTTGCAGAATGTTGTATCACCATAGAGAATTTCTGAGATTCAGAGGTTTATTTTATTTATTGTTGTACTGACAATGGGCCCTGTCTAATATGGACAGCAAATGTGCATTTAATTACACCAATTTTAAAAATGTACAGCTCATTTATCAGTTCAGTTTTAACACTGTCATTCAGCTTTAATTTACCTCCTTGTAATGACCTATGAGGATAGTAGCCTGTCTCCCTCTAGTGAATTATTACAGAGTGCATTTATTAAGTCTCATATAAAAGTATTCTTTAAACTCACAGTGAATAGTAGAGTAGTGCAATATACATACAATTATAATTATTATTTTATATATATTATATAGAACTACAAAGGTCACCTAATTTGTTTTAGTAATCTATCAACTTTAGTGTTTTTTATAAATAAATATAACAGTGGTTATGATAAAACCCAACCCAAGAACTAAATTTTTCATGATTACTTATTTAAAACTTTAATTTAAAACAGTGAGGGTGAATTTAAACTCTGTTAGACACTGAAGTGTCCAAGACAAAATCTGAAAAGCCTATACGCAGTATAGTTTATTTTACTATAAACTACAGCAGAAACCACAAGCCTTTATATTTAAACTATAACAGTTTACGTTAAACAGTATTTCCCTACAATATAATGGCATCAACAGTATGTAGTATATATTAACCTGAGAGCAGTACTCACAGTCATCTCCTTAATACCCATGATTTTGATTACTTTCTTCAAAACCTCAGGAGGACAGGGAGAGCCAGCAACAATTCCTATTATACAGGAAGTGTTGACAGACAGACAGACATCAAATCACACAAATCATGTTATACACACACGACATGCCACAGGTTCTCCAGTCAGTTAAATCTTCAAAAATACAGTTTGCTTATTAAACTCACATCTAAATTATGTTTCCCAATCTAAATGACTCACCTGCTTCAACAGACGACAGGTCAAACGTGGCAAGATCAGGCTGTCCGAGCATGTCTATGTACATTGTAGGGGTGCCATAGACAAATGTGCATCTGTATGAGATGAAATGAAATGAGTGCCACCGTTCTGTTACAAAGTCCATGGTGAAAGGTTTGAATCCTTTCACCACAGTAGAGCAAAAAGCTTTTCGGTAGGTTCTGGTAGTGAAATGTTTTCATTAGTTGTTAATGTCAGTACACTGTAAAACAGATGACTTATCTGACATTTGGTTGAAATATTTCAGTTGCATTTATATAAATATTATATAAATATTATATAAATATGGTGCCTTATTTGTAATTGTTATATAATCCCATGTTATATCATTTTAAGAAAAGGTGCATTAGTAAGTTTAACATGTTCAAGTGTTAAGAAGATGGCCTGGTTTTGTTGCTACTTTGTACGTTTAAGAAAATTGCAAATAAAGTTTGGTCCAAAAGGCAACGATATTACGCACCACCTTAATAATTTAGGGGAATAAAATCACAGGGTGACAGAAAATAAGTTAGACAGAATGACATGCAAGCATACTTCTCATTCTGCATAGCTGCCAGGTTGGCACGTCCATCATACGCAGTGGAGGGAAAGACCAGTGTGACACCATGTACTGCCATCACAATCCCCCCACCCACTGAGCCAAAACAGTGGTACAAAGGCACTGGCAAACACACTTTAATCTTCCGCTGGGGGTAAAAGAGGACATGCGAACAAGGAGTCAATAATATAAATCTACTGTGACCAACATATGACACTGTATAATCACACTGTAAATTCCAATAAAGCTTTTAGACTAATGTCCAAATTCCACCAAAAACCATGAGCAAGCACTCACCCTCCACTCATATCCTACACGCAAACCAATGAAATATGCGTTGTTGACAATATTGTGGTGCGTCAGAGTAGCTCCTTTGGGACTCCCAGTGGTTCCCTGGAATGAGACAATACTGTCAGCTAGATATGCTCGTGTTCATTTAGATCTTGCTTCTAAATTGGTGTTTTAATAAATCACTAAGTAGGCTTCTTCGGAAATTCACTTCTCAATACCGATGTGAACTGGATGTTAACAGGGTCATCAAAGTTAATTTTTTTCTGCAACTCTTCGAGCTCCTGGTAGTGCTGGCTGCTCCCTGCCTGCATCAGATCGTTCCACTGGAAAGCACCAGGCTGCTTACTGTCTGTCACAACTACTGTACTCAAGTCTGGCAATCTGAACACAGAAAAAAAACACTCTTCTTATATACCAAAGGCAAAATATCCAGACACATTCTGAGTGACTCATTCAATGTAGTTTTGAAGATACCACAAAGACATTCTTTAACACAATAAGTACAGTTGTAGTACAGCAAGGGTCTGATTTATTTTTTTATGTTGTCACAAGAAACTAAATCAAGGTCACCAATCCTCAATGCAAGTACACAATTTACTTTTTTATGCCTTTAAAATTAATTTCATTCCAATTCATTTTAGTGAATTTATCCATCTCAAGTAAGACATGGACACTAGAAGGTATCATAACTCTAAAACGTGCATTCATCTTTGTAATAAAGCATTTAAACCCTACTATAGAAATCTAATACAAGACCTTACTATGCAATTAAACCCAGCTTTTCCTGACTCTTGCACTGATATTCTCAGTCACCTGATAAGCAGTTCCTCTTCTGTTTAAATTACATCTCAGACTAATGTAAAACCCTGTTCATTGATGTTTTCTAATAGTTGGAAGCATCTGGGTATTGTATGGTTCTTCACTCATTTAAGGGTGATTAACTAGGCCTACTTGAACTGAATTGTAACCAGCCAGCTTAAGCATTATCCATTAAATTAGTTACTTTAAAACGGAACATGAAAAGTGCAAATGAGCCACAGGTAAATTTTCAATAACTCTAATAAAAATACTAAACAAATACTAATTATTTCATGGCCATGTTAAATTTTGTCAGTTATATTATTACAATTTCCATGATTATTAAGAAACATATTGTTTATATTTGTCTTGTCTGGTTTTGCTATGCTGGGTCTTGACCTGGAACTCTTGAGGCCCCCAGGGGAAGCAGTATCTATGTCAGGGCAGAGCTGCCTCAACATGTCATAGTACTTCTGGGTCTTAAACTGAGTTGGACACACAATTGCTTTGCACTGCACCTAAAACCAAAGGAGAACACATTTGCATTAGAAGGGCTAAATGCACAAATTGTCATAATTATCAACAAAAGCAGTTGTACCTTTTTTAGAGCAAAATCTAATTCCTGCAACTGATAAGCTGGATTCACTGATACCTGTTAAAAAAAAAAATAGCATTTCGTCAAAGTTAAAAGGCATGTAAGAACTTCACAGTTCCTCCCTAGATAAAATATTTTTGAAATATTTCACAATCTGGCTTCCACACACACTGTGGGGCCCTAAACAGCACAGCTCTGATGTTATAAATCATGACATTCATTCAGCTACTGGTATTACAACCAACTGTTGGCTGGTTCCCACCAGAGCTCCTTTTTTTTTGCCCTTATCAATAAAAAATCCACCACTGCTTCTGTAACTCGAGCTGTTCCTTAGGCATCAGTTAAAGGCATTTTTTAATTATTATTATTATTATTAATATTATTATTATTATTATTTGCATGCTATCCTTGGATCATGTTATGCTGTGTCACAATCATAGTTTTTACCATCAAGTCCTTACTTTTTATATTCTTTTATATATTATAGTCAGATCATTAAGAGTCTTAGTTCATCACCCCATTTTATGTTTAAGTTTACAACTGTTTAAACGTTCCTGTCCTCTCAACAATTTCCACATTTAGTTTAGTTAGTTTTTTTTTTACAAGTATGTCACTTTTAATTTCTAATATATTATTATTAATATATTAGAACATTATTAAATACAAAAATTCTTAAAAAATATTATTAGTATATTATTAATAATTTATATTATTATTATTATTATTAGGACACCGAAAGCAAGCCTTACCATGATGATGCCAGCCTGAGCTGTGGCAAACTGCATCAGAATCCATTCATATGTGTTGGGTCCCCACATGCCTAATCGATCTCCTTTCTTCAGACCCAGAGCCAACAGACCTGCTGCCGCCTGACAAACCTACATAAGAACATGAATCTTTATTAAAAAAAAATTCTGAAAAGATCTTTGCCATTTGCCTTTAGGAAGTAAAAAAATAACTAAGAGGAAAGCAACAGGTATTGTGTAACAGATGAAATCAGAGCTTGCAGTAGAAGGTGACTGAATGAATGAACTAAACACATACTGGAAACAAGCCTCTAATCATATCCAGAGATCAACGGAAAAATAAATTAGTAGGGTTCAGCATTTTAAATAAAAAAAAAAGTGCATCTCTACTGCACATAAATTCTGAATACTTGCAGTCAGGTGGAAAACTGCTTTTTTGTGCTTTGTCCTGTCAGTGGAAATGGGTTGATGTTATAGTAATAGCGCAAAATATCAGTGCTGCATATGTCACACTTGACTTTTGGACCATAAAATACAAGAGCTGTGTTTACTTTGTTAGGTCACTAACACTATAAAGGAATGAATCTAAAACAGCAGCAACAGACAAATATAAGAAAGACAGAAAAGCAGTAAATGCAAACAAGGAGGCTACCAGTTTAAACTGACTTTTGCACCACATGTACCAATTGATATATTTACCACTTTTTATAATTTGCTCTCTAATGGCTTCATCGTATTCAAATAGCTGTGTGTAAGTTTTGGGTCTCCTGAAGGGGCACACTCACATCGTTTTGGAACTCAGAAAATGTTTTCCTGATGCCATCCTGCAGGAAAACAACAGCTTCACGGTCCGGGGTGCGCTCTGCGCTGAGCTGCAGGCTCCGGCCCACAGTAAGAGACTGTAAGGAATTTGAGGAGACACCATGGGCATAGCTGGTGGTGAGGGTCGGGACACTGGGAGGACTGTCTACATGAATGGAACTGGATTTTAAAAAATAAATAAATAAATAAAACAGACAGATCAAGAATTAAAAACTGCTAAAATACAGATTAATTAAAAGGTACACTCTCAGAACAATATACGGTTGACTCCAGAACCCTAAACTGTTCTTCAGGTTGTCCTTCTTGGGAAACCATTTAAGGGGCCAGCTCACCAGGGAACTTCCCACAATACAATGCATCATTTTTGTTTTGAAAACCCGTGACTGCTACACTGTTAGCTCCCTCTGCAGCAAAACCTCATATTTGCATGTTCACGGTTAGTTTTGAAACTCATCTCTAACTTTTTCTTCATTGACATGTCAGAAGTGGAAGCTTTGAATAAAATACGATTTATCTTTTCTGTCCTTCACAGCCACCCACGTTGATGGCCATACTGCACTGTACATAGATATTTTGGGGAAAAAAAAATCTTCAGCTTAGGATCTATAGATCTATAAAAGATATAAGATGTTGAGGATATAGGACCCTTATAGCTTAGGATGTCGCGGATGGTTTCTGGAATCGATGGCATCGAAAATGGTGACTCACTACTTGGCACACAGGATTCTGGGAAGGGTGGGCAGGCCCCTTTAATGGTCCCATGTCAAACTCTACAAGGGTTTGATTAAGACAAGAGTGTTCCATATAGAACATGTACAAGAGTGTTCCATGAGAACGCTCACGGATTGCCTCTTTTGTTTTCTAAATATGTGGAGTTAGGTATTTTTGTAGTCAGAAATTTCTGAGTTTGAGCTGCCATAATTTGGTCCCAACCAAATAAGGAAATGGTTTCCTGCCACTGTTGGAAAAACATTAAAAACTTCTTCTGCTGGTGTATATCAAAGAAATGAGATGTGTATCATGACTGAAACTGGCTACTCTGTGGTGTTGAGAGCTATAGGAGTTGCAATGCTAGAACATAAAATGAGTAAGTTTCCCTTTTTAAAAAAAAAAACAAAAAAAACAAGTAAAGGAAGTCATGCTAGCTAGTGCATATACAGCTGTGCTCAGTCTTAGCAGGATGTCACTGATTATGCCTGAACAACAATGATTTATCTTTTTTTTTTTAAGGAATGCTAAAATGTACAAGAACTCTCTGTATCCTATCTACACGCTGCCCGAAAATGAAAAATCTAATGAAAAACCATCAGCTCATTAACGCATGAACTCCTGCTGAATATCTTATTGCTCAGAAAAACCAGCTGCTTTTATTCCAGAAGAACATTTACAGCGCGTCATGTTTCTCTCCTGGCTGCATTCCAAATCACCCCCTTTAACACACACACACACACACAGTGCAGAGCAGAAGTTGTTTAAACACGTATCTTAGAGTCGAAGGTAGTAAACCTACAGTATGTAGGGGTGGAGAGAAGTTTGGGAACTAACCAGAGTCTACATAGTTCTTAAATTACCCAGGCGCGCCCCTGTTTATCCGCTCTTTAGTCAGTAAACAAAAACATATACATATAATGCAACAACAGAAAAAGCTTTAAAAGCTTTAATAACTTGTTATCGTCGCAAATAAACAAGAAAACAGTAAACAAGAAGTGCTATTTAGTCCAAGATAAATGGGCTTTCAAGATTGTCGTGCTGCTACTGCGCTACTTGGACCGTGAAAGTGTTTAGGGAAATAGTGTGCTAATATAAGCTTTATTAGAAATATAATGCGTATCTATTTTAATAACGCTCCCAGTGTGTGTGTGTGTGTGTGTGTGGTCTTACCAGCTGGGCTGAACAGTTAAAAAGCAGGTCTTGTTGAGGACTCTCGTTGGTTTGGAGAGAACACTGGGCGCGCGCACAGCTGATAGACATCTCAGCCACATTTCCACTGTTTTAAAATACAGATGTGTGAATGAATCCTCAAAGTCGACTCCGCAAGATGAACCGAGTTTTACTGCGCTGTAACAAACCGGAAAATGTAACCAGAGTTATCTCACGAATTAATTAGACTTTGTATTTGTTGGGGGTTTTTTTTCTAAGTCTACACAATTTACCTTGCAGAAATCACTCTTTGCATCTAACGCCCTCTGACCAGATGACTTACTATGAGGAGGTTTTTCTGATTGGACGACAGAGCAGTTAAACTTTGAACTGAAGTAAGAGCCAGCAGTCCGAGCTTTAAGGACACTGCCACACTTTACCTCTAGGGGGCGCAAGAGCTTCTTTTTTTTTTCTTATTTTTCTTTTTTTGTCTTTTTTTTTTTGTTACTTGTTGGGCAGTGTTCCAAAATTCCCCAAAGCTGAGGTCCAGCACAGTTTGTTGATTTCCTTGCTTAAAGACGCTTGAAAGATTGAACCCTTTATCAGAATGGCCAAGTATATGTACACATACAAGGAATTGGACTCGGGGATTTCCATTGTGCTCTACGTAGCCTACTTAAGACACGGATAAACACACACACACACACACAAAAAAAAGAAGAACAAACACCAGAGGGCTATAGTGCAGAGTGCAAAGATGCTGGTGTAAATATGAAATGGCTAAAATAAAATACATATGTATAAAATAAAATAGAACACATACATCATATATACAGCATGCTTAGTTGAGTTATTTAGTTAGTTCAGTTGTAGATGCAGTGGATGTTTGGTGTTAACAGTTGTATTGTACAGTACTGTCTCTGACACTGTGTGAGTGATTAAGTGTTCATCAGAGTGATGGCCTGAGGAAAGAAAGTGTGCATATGGCTGGTAGTTTTTGCATACAGTGCTCTGTAGCGCCTATCAGAGGGCAGGAGTTGGAACAGGTTGTGTCCAGGGTGTGATGGATTATAGGGTATTAATTGAAATACTTGGAAATTCCAAAATTTCAACCCTACAGTGTTATAGGAGGATATATTTTTTTATCACAGTGTTTCATTTTTATTTTGTCAAGTTCAATAAAGTTATCATATAGTTACCATATATGGTTCCTCACCAGCCTAGGGGAGACATTTGTCCAAAAAAGGTATATTTAATAATAAAAAAATTAAGAAAAACACTTAA
The DNA here is from genome assembly GCA_025674565.1 of Synodontis membranacea. Lineage (NCBI taxonomy): Eukaryota > Metazoa > Chordata > Actinopteri > Siluriformes > Mochokidae > Synodontis > Synodontis membranacea. The sequence goes on from JAOVYU010000067.1 coordinate 12,425,847, forward strand.
ATTAAAATAATTTTAGATTCTTTATTCTTTGTTTATTCACAAAATTCATATCCATGCGGTCGTACAAGGCCATTTTGGATGTCCGTTGAAGTTACCAAATATGGTTTCTTGCCCAATAAAGGGTTAATATGAGCTCCTCTGCTCATCTACTGTTTGGGGGATGGATGACAGTTCTGTCTTCGTAAAGGAGTTCTGCCTGAAAGCTTTTGTAAAGGGAATCTCCTGGTTGAAGGCTTCTGAAGCATTTATAGTGGTGAACCTGTGAGGGTTTAAAATGGTACAGAATGATTAAAATGTGTTAACCCATAGCAGATTGTCAGGGGGCATGTAACAGCAGGACTTTGCCGTAAGTATAATCTAAATCAGGAACTCACACAGACCAAAATTTAGTAGAAGACCCGGAATAAAGAGAAGTTTCAGGATTTAATCATGGCAAATTATCAGAGACTTATGAAGGTCTCAACCCCTAAACTGATTTGTTAAAATATCCGGTATTAAATGTATTAAATAAACTGATTGAAAGGTTCATCTTCTTTAGAAAGCCTTACAGTCCGTCCGATGACCTAAGGTTGACTAGTGCCCTGCTTATGACCTAATCTGACTTAAAATCCATGTTTTCAACAAACGGACCGCTGTGTCTGCTGTTCTCACTTCCCAAAAAATGGGAACACATTGCATACCTATAAGGTCATATCTAGAAAAGAGAGGAAGCAGATCGGACATAGCTGTCTCTAAGAGTTTCCCTGCTATCACCTTTTAAACATAAAAATGTTTTATATGTTTTATATGCATTGTTATAAAATCTTAATCTTTATAAGTGATGAGTTTGAACACATGTAGTTATTACACATAACCACAATACATAATGAAATGTGCTTAACTAACTAAAGTACACCTAAGCACAACATGGTCCAGGTAGAAGGAAAATAATACCAAATTAAAGCTGCAGCAGCTGAAGAGATTAGGTAATAAATTCCCCGTGGATACCTAAGAAAGTACCCAGAATAACATGATCAGGAAATCTTGGCTCAATGCTTAAAAATTAGTCAACTGGCCCCATGTAATGCATAAAAGAAATCCTTATGAGCAGAAGTTCCCCCTGGAGATTGTAATAGATGCAGCACTTGGTGATTGAATAGAATAAAATTGAAGGATTCTGACTCTCTGGTAATGAAAAAGGCTGAAGAAGCAAAATTTAGGACAAGGAAACAATTTAAGATTGGCTAACTCCAGTATCTGGCTAGTTTGTGACTGGTGTACCAAAAATGATCTAATGCAATGTAATCCCTCGTAATTGTCATATGATGTTCTGATAATCAACCAGTATTACTACTTAAGAAATCCATATAGTTCTTTTGCCATTACTCTGAATATTGCATTTTGAGTGTATGGTCTGCATTTCTTATGTTTTTGAGCTGATTAAATACTTCAAAATTCATCAGATCTTCTCACTGTGCTTTATTTAATTTTTCCAGAGAGAACTGACCCTCCAGAAATGAAACTGTTGTTTAAATGTAGTTCTAAAAATATTTCTGAGATTTCTTATTTATTTATTTTATTTTATTTTTGTTTATCTCACTTTCTGTCACGAAATGTAACATAAGGTTTAGTAATACAAACTGACATTGCCATGAGAATGAAACCCGAGTGATACGATACTTGTTTGCATTGTTCTAGATTTACTTCTTCAACAAAGTAAGAGTATTGACCCTGTTTACATGTGTATAAACTGCTGATCAAACAACATACAGTTTAAATTAAGCCCCAAAAACAAGTTTGGGTGAACTTTAGGTTTCCCAGATCTGACAGTATTTAGAAGAGATGACCATTCTGAAGAAAGAAATGTAAAACAAACAAACAAACAGATAGATAGATAGATAGATAGATAGATAGATAGATAGATAGATAGATAGATAGATAGAATTTAATTTAAAAGAGTAACTCTCTAACTCTCTTGCAGTTCCTAGTTAGGTAGCACCAGCATAATTGCCCAATAAGTCTATAATAAACTGATCAGATTGATATACAATACTCTCACCTGTCCTTATCTTTTGATTTAAATTGTTGGTTAAATCATTTTTGTTTATTCTATTAAAATTTATTTACTGGAATCTATTTATTTAGTTTTGTGGTAACGTCTTAATAGCATAAGGCAACACGTGTAAATCTATAAGCTTTTATTTGTTTATAATCTACTGAATGCGCTGTTTCCCACCATTATTTCTGATCACCAGCTGGGAGAAGATTAGTGGTGGGCGATACTGCAAAATCTGAAATCGATCCGATACCAAGTAAATACATGGCCAGTATCGCCGATATCGATACC
>JAOVYU010000067.1:12465979-12476043 GCA_025674565.1 Synodontis membranacea
AAGCAGAAGCCACAGCTGATTCTATTGAAAGTCAAGATCAACTGATAAAACAAGTGGCATCAGCTGTGGCTTCTGCTTGGTTAGAATGAAAACCTGCACCCACACAGGCCCTTTCTGGACAGGTTTGACATCCCTGATGTACATTTCTATAATGCATTTAGATAATATTCTATAATTCTATGCAATATCCAGCATATATATATCAGATATAAGGGTTTTTCTTCTTTCAAATGAAACTCAAAGTCCACTTTGAGATTCACTAATGTAAAGTCCCATGCCCTCCAAGACAGTTTGGATATCCATCAGTAAATCTTGAATGGGCTTCAGTACTGGAGTGACATGCTGCATAACCCATTCCTCCGCTGTTAAGTCTGGGTAAAGCAGGTTCATCTCCTGCCTCACCTCCTGCACCTTGAACTCTACAGCATCCAGGAACCTGGCATGAAAAGTAATTATAAAAAAGTGAGTCAAGGAGTAAGGATTATGCCACACAGTAGATATTACAGCATGATTAAACAGGGTGTGTGAGCGGTTTGTGCTTCGCTTTTGGCTTGATGTTCAAAAAAAAAAAACTAGAAGATTTCGTTTGCCTAGTACAACGAGGAAACGTTATAAAATCATTAAACTAAGCTCAGCATTATAAAGGCTGTCTGTACTCGTGCATGGTATAAACAATTTCAAGCTTACTGTTGTGCCTGTTCCTGAATCTGTTGTGCAATAAGCGGGTTGACGGTCTTTTTCTGTCTGTGATAAGTGGAGAACCAGCCTCTCACGTACCTAGGAAAGTAAATATGAGCAGTTTGCTTAGATGATTAGATATGTTGCTGGGTTTGACAAAGGTATTAACATGATGTCTATCATTAAATCGGTATTAGTATAGAATTCTGTACAAACACTGGCTTTAATGACTTACATGTTGCTCTCGAAGTGCCTGAGGTCTTCAGAATCGAGCATTGCTGTTAGCTGTACAATGAGTTCGGCTAGTTTCATGCCAGTATACGAGCGCGAGCAACCTTGAGACAAACTGAACCACAGATACAACAGTAAACAAGATAACAAATCTACTGAACTAGCATGTAAAGTAACATCCATCCTCCCCTTATCTATACCGCATATCCGTCGGGTTCAAACCCACAACCTTCTTGCCGTGAGGCGACAGTGCTAAGCATCTGCATCGTGCCAGGCGTAAAGTACCTTACTTTCAGAAAATATCTGAAAGCAATCTGTAGTGTGAAAATATGGCAAATAAAAAAAAAAAAATCTGACTTCTTGTTTTTAAAAGTGTTCTGTAGGAACTATGTGATTTCACTCTGTAGTCAGACAGAACAATCCCACAGTAATTAAATAAGCAGCTGGTTCAATGAAAAAAAAAAAAAAGTAATACACATCTTTAACATTTTAGCCTGTTCACAGTTTATTTCCTATATCACAAATTTCCTAATTCCACCAAAAGACGTACAGGTCTACTGATTAGGTTGTTTATTTCCTGTGTCCATAAAAAAAGATTTGAACTTTTCCTCAAACTTTCTATAATAAAAAATAATTCATTTAAGTTCAGGAACCAAGTGATCCTGGTCAGAGTTGTAGTGGATCTTGAGCCTATACTGGGAAAACTGAGCACAAAGATGGGAATACATCCTGGATGTAACTCCAGTCCAATAGCAGGGAGGAAATTAAATCATAATGTTCCCTAAATGATCAGTATACGTGCATGAACGTTTAATACCTCTCTGCATCTCCAACTTCAGTTGTGCCCGTGCCAAGTGCCTCCATCACCTTGTGTTGAGCTTCCTGAGTAAACCTTCCTAAAGCAGCCACAATAAAAAAAAAAAAAATTGTGTGTTCTGTGTCTGTTTTTTTGTCTTTGGGTATCTTTGTGTATTAACAACAGGGCTGTTTAATGCTATTGCTTTACAGAATTACTAGTTACTGTACAGTATGTTCTTATAAAAAAAAAAAAAAAAAGGAGCAAATTGTACAGACAGACCATGTTGTAGGGTCTGCAGACAAGAGGCAAGAGAGTGCAAGCCGAGGGGCATCAATTCACACAAAACAGACAGGTGGTCATATCTATTCAGAAAATATATAAACATTTATTTATATATTACACACACATTAGCATGCATAATTCAGAATATGTTCTTTCAAAAATTATCAGTGTGCACATTCAGGATTCGGACACTAAGCGTCGGGGTACCTTTGCCAGCCGGTGAGCGCAATGCCCTGTAGGTCAATGCCAGAAGAAAGACCAGCTACCACTTTTAACCACTGAACATGATTGTCCACATGCCTTTGTGTGCTGGTTACGCAAGTGTAGACAGTGGTAGAGCCTTTGAAAGAACTTGCAATCCACTGTCGGGATAAACCAGCATCCTTGTATTTCTCCATTAGCATAACTGAGTGGAGAGAACGGAGGCTTTATTAACCAGTCTTGACCTTGACCTTGTACAGGCTCAGATTATTGCTCAGTTATTCACCTGAACGCATCTTGTTCAGTAAAAGCAGTGAAGCTAACGGAACAGAAATATAGCTACACGGGTGAGGAACGTTGGTCTGGATCTGAACGTGGACCAGAGCTATTAAAGGGTTAATTCATGTTTTCTTTGAACCAGTCTGTGTTGCCTTTTATATATACTGTATATATATGTATATATCAGAAATGCTAGCACAGGATCAGGCCAGATCTGACATGTTTACCTATCCGACGTATGTTTTAAGAGCACCATGATGAACGTGTGTCCGGTTTTCTGTCCGTTTTTTTTTTTTAAAGCTATCACAGTTAAAGCATGCATATTTAATGAAAATTCAAGGAGCTTAGTTTTAGACTTCTGGGTTTTCAGCACATACAGCAGGTGGCTGAAAGCAAAATAAAATAATAGGCAATGGGGCGCACACGGCTTTTACAATTGTAAATTTCACGTAAATTCCACGTATTCTTCTGAGCAGATAACTGTGATCAGTAGCAATAAACAAACTTACTATTGTTGGCCACATCCAGAGTAGGGCTGTAGTCCCACAGCATGGGCTGCACTAGTCCGACTAAACCACTGTCTGAAAATAAAGAGGAATATATTCACTATATATTCAATATACAGAATGACCTAATAACTAAAAAATAACCTGTAGATTGCTAAACTCTAACAATTTACTGTTTTAATACGGTACACTTGCTCTAATGAAGAAATATAGTACAGTACATTCTCGTGCTTTTGGGACGCTGTTCCTGAGCGCTTATAAGCAGAACAACACTACATAATGTGAATTCACCTTTAATGGTGTCAGAGGTCATGTTCCTGAGCATGTCGTCCCACATGATCATACTGAGGCTGGGGTAAGTCTCCCTAATGCCTTTTGCCACCTTAGTGACATGGCCGAGGAACAGCTTGTCAATACTGTGACCGGGAATGCTCAACCAGTCTTTAGACTGTTCTCCTTGACCCAGCATGTATACCTGGGAAAATAAACGACGACGTAAAGCCTTAGAGTATAGATCTATACAGTACAGTGTAGTGTACAGTCTGTACAGATCAGCATTCATCTTCATTAACTGTATGTCAGACAGAATATGAGTAGAAAATGTATTTTTTTTTTTTTTTTTTTTTTTTTTTACAAAAGACTGAAGGGATTAGACGGCCACTTTAAAAGTTACAATTTGGGCAAGGAGTAAAACACAATAAAGAATGCTGGGAAATAAAAAAATAATAATCAATGACAGGGTGGAGCAGAGTTGCTGTTACTGTTACCAATCAAAAACGGAATATTTTCCAATAACAACATGCCATGTGAAACATCCTCGACAAGTTAGCTCTAATTATATTAAGATTTAATTCATGTTACAGCAGCTATAAACAGTGGTCCCTTCACCGGCCCCTCTTTTTTTCTCTCCCTCGAAGTTAACAAGACAAAAATCACAGCTTGTCGCGTTACAGAGAAATGACAAAATAACATTAAAAAAAAAAAAACCCATAAAATACATTTTTTATCAACTGAAGTTTGGATTTTTCCTTATTATTTCAGTGTGAGATGAAGCTGCTTCCCCAAATGGTGGATATTTTTATTTTTTTTAACACTTTTTACCCAGGGGTGCCAATAATTGTAGAAGGTACTGTATATTAACACCACCTTACAGAAAGCTTTACCATATCAAGCATCAAATGTTTACCCTCGTAAAAGAACAATAAAAAATGTTCATCTATTTAGTATTAAACGTCTGTGATTACTGCGGAGTGTAAGGCCCATTTAAGGCCCTGTGCATGAGCGATAATCACGATAACGTGCCATAAAGTCAGCACTGCTGTCAGGGCTGTGATGTTATAGAAAATGGATCAATACCTTCTCTCCGATTCTCAGATTTGAGAATTTGACAGCTCTGTGGAGTAGTAGACAATAACAGGACAGGCTTGAGTTGTACCTCGTCTGCCCCGATGTGCAGTCCAGTACACCTCGGATGAAGCCTCATGACTTGATGCAGCATCTCCAGTATAAGTGCAAGTCCTTGCTTGCTGTGTGGGTTCAGGGTCCCCAGGCAGTGGCGTACTTCTCGCAACTCGCTGAAATTGCTGTGTTTCAGGACAAACTGGCAGGAAGAAGTAACAAAAGAAAGTGCGCGTGACGAAAATAAAATCAGCTCACAAGCTGTCTCGCATGCATGACCGGCAAAACTCGGACGAGAGCGATCATCTATGTGACATCATTTTTCCAGTACCAATCATTATTCACCTCTCTCACTCACTTCAAGGTGTCCAAATGTCTGCACCAGAGGAATGATCTCCAACCCTCTGGAATAAGCGACATCTTGAATGGCAAGAATTTCTTCACGGCTGTAAGGTGGATTAGTGACAATGACTTCAGACAAACATCAAAAAAAAAAAAAAACATAAATCAAAAGGTTCATATTCCTGATGGCAGTTTGGGTAGAGGATACAGTGTAGTAGTCTTTACACCTGTAGGCTGGGTGAGATTTTGACTGAAGAACCTCCAGCTCTCCTTCATAGGGAAACATATCCTCATACTCGATAAGGATGCCATTCGCACCAAGATCAGCAAAAAGCTGGATCAGCTGTGGAAGAGATGGTCGAGGTCAAAATCTACAGGGCTGTCGTGAGACGAAAAAAAAATCAACATGCATAAAGAACGTACGATCTGCATTTTCTGTACCTCATACAAGTAGTTCATTCTGGGAGGTGCCCCTTTTAAATCCAGGTGAACAAATCTTTTGCCTCTTGACAATGCACAAACGTCCATGGCAGGTCCTGCTGTGCGATCTGTAACAAAATGACTGGAGGTATTCATGGGTCCTGAAATGTATGTTTATAGTTGAAAGTTTTTAATTTTATGTAGTCTTCTGCACATGCCCTGAGTGGATTAATTGCATTGTGCGTACGAGTAAATAGACTGTAAGTACGCAGCTACATGTCTGACTAAGTGACTGTTACATGTACATGCTGCATGTGTCCATAAAGTCAGTTTTTTTTTTTTTTTTGGAAAACTACATTTTCTTCTGAGGATCAATAAGGATCAAACCTAAAGTCATGATCACACCAACCAAGCATGCAACACAATAAACCAACAAGTCACACAAAAATAAATAAATAAATAAATAAATAAAAAGGCAAGCGATGGCACGGTGATGCAGTAGGTAGCATTGCCACGTCAATACTTCAGAGTTACATCAATCATCAATCCCTGGGTCATGCTGGGGTTCTATGTGGAATTTCTGTGCGTGTTTTTCCTCTTTATGTTTTGGGCTCTCTCTGGGTTCTTTGGTTTGCTTCCAGCTTGTAAAAAGATGCTAACGAGTGGACTGGCTAGTCAGAATTGCCCTAGGTCTGAATGAGGGTGTGAATGTGTGTGCAGGGTGCCCTGTGATGACGCCATTCAGGGTGTGTGCCCACCTCGCACCCAGTGTTCCCAGGACAGGCTCTGAATCTGACGAGGAGGATAAAGCACTAAATGAAGGTGAATGAAAATGGTCGTTCATCCATCTATCCATCCATCTATCTATCTATCCATCCATCCAGAGATAACCATTGCATTGCACTGGGTCTATGTGTCTGGTTTCAGCACAACAAAACATTTTTTGGAGAATGGTTGCCCCTGGACTAGGGATGGGAATCGAGAACCGGTTCCTATTTGGAACCGGTTCTTGTTGTTGCAAAGAACCGGAATCGTACACCCCAGATTCCTCTAACGATTCTACCGGACGTTTCGTGCAGGTTTTCATTCTAACCAAGCAGAAGCCACAGATGAGTCTATTGACAGTCAAGATCAACTGATTAAACAAGTGGAAACGAAACAAAACCTGCACTCACACCGGCCCTTTCTGGACAGGTTTGTACACCCCTGGCTTCAGTTGTTCCCACCCTTAGAGGTGACAACGGCTTTTCATTGGTTGCACACTGCAGAATGGTCATCCTTCTTAACGCAGCCATGCCCTGCGCTCCTTCGTGTGGATTCCAAGTCGCGGCATGTGACGTCATTCCGCGCGACACGAAAAGTCCGGAAGAATCGTTAGAGGAATCAGAGGTGTACGATTCCGGTTCTCCGCAACAATAAGAACCGGTTCCAAAATAGAAACCAGTTCTCGATTCCCATCCCAAACTCGTAACATCATCATCATCATCTAATAATAATAATAATAATAATAATAATAATAGTAATAATAATAGTAATAATAATAATAATAATAATAATAATAATAATAATAATAATAGTAATAATAATAATAATAATTACCGTTGTCTCTGCTGGTGTATAAATCTTGCAAGCTGAAATCTTGCATGCAGCGCGCGCATCCAGACCTGTGCACACAAATGACGTGAGAGCGAAACGCTCGCGGAACCGGAAGTGGACGTGGCACAAAGTTGCTGTGCTTCCGGCGCGAATGTCACCGCGGATGCTAATGCGACGGCCGGAGAAAATCGAGGTGGAAGAAAGGGATTAACCAGCGCTAGTGGTCCTTATTCACGAAGGTGGCGTTTGTGCTTTTATTTACGACAAAAAGAAATAAATTAAAACCCGCGCAGATCCCACTGAGTGATTTAAAGGAGCAGTTTCTCTCCCGGTTCGGTTATTTACATATCTTGTCCAGGTCGGAGGTAAGTGCTCGATATCTGATGCTCAGTCCGGGGCTAAGCTTAAAGCGTTTCTGCTAACAGGCTGGAAGTAGCATTGGCTCGTTTTTATCATTAGCTAGCTTTGGGGTTTTGTTTTGTTTTTTTATCATGGTGTCGTGAATATTAGCTGGTCAGATGTTTCGTGTTATTTGTTTCTTTTCTTTTGGTTGAGTTCAGGGAAGAAACTCTCGCTGTCTTGCCTTGAAAAGTATGCTAGCACGTTAAGGCCCGGTGTTCCTGCTTGTCATTAAGCGGCTTCACTGACACGGCTTCGTTACATGGTTATGGAGAGCGTTTTATGTACAGCCTCACACATCCTGTGTATATATATATATGTGTGTGTGTGTGTGTGTGTCTGTCAGTCCTGTTGTTTTATTAAGCTCTCCTGGCTGTTAGCTTGCTAGCTGTTCGGCTAGCTCGGTTATTACCAAGCTTGTGTAATGCGTTCAGTGGCCTAGCCGTGTGTGTGGAGGTAAACTAACAAAGTTCACCAGCTGACTGAGTCAAATACGTGACCATGTTAAGAACTCGGTAAAGATGTTACTGTGGACATTTACAGGTGGCGAAAAAAATGTTACGACACTGAAGACATTTTGAACACAGACGATATGCGTGTATCATACTACAGGACAGTGACATTTAAACACACACACACACCCAAGTGTGCTTCAGTTATTTACAGTCTTGAGAAATTCATTTTTCTCTTTAATGCAAAACAAGAAGAAGAACAAACAGTTTGTCACACTGAGTAACAACATTGTCCAGCGTTTATGATAAAAGTCCTGACACTACATGTATCATATATTTTCCTATTTCCAAGTCCTGTCATATATCTAATCCATACTATCATATAATCCATAGTCTTGGAGCTAATTATCTTCATATTAATTTCCAAACATGAATAATACATTGGCAGTTATTTGTTAGCAGTAAAACAAACAAAAACAAACAAAAAAAAAGACCCCCCCCCCCCATGCATCATCAGCCAAATTTGATATGAAGCCTGGTGGTATTTTATAAGATGTTGCTGCTTAACTATAGTAACCACCGTATGATGTCAGTCAGTGAAGGTTTACGCACGCTGGCCGCTGTACAGTGTTACAGGATCGATTACGGTGAATTATTCAGGAGTCTATGTTGTGTTGGTGCTGCTATACAACCCATCATTTAGCGTATCATCAGTGATGGACACATGACACTTACTGGTTTTAGTTACTTTTGATGCTCATAACCTGAACCCAATGTTGATCTGTTCTGACATCAGATATTGTAATAGTTTTATGGATACTGTAGAATCCACCTCTGGACAAGACCTCTATATAGGCAGAGGCGAGGCAGAGTTATTAACGACAGACTGGTTTCAATACAGTACAGTACAGTACAATACAACAAGATACGCTGATGTTGAAAGAAGTGTGTGATCTCAAACAAGACATTTTGTTAGCTGTGCTCACATTACCTGCAGGTTTCATCTCCTATACAACTCTGATGTATTTTAAATCCAAGTTTGATGATGATTTGCATGTTTAGTGGTTCAGTTTATATATACACACTCTGACTTGAATCCTTAATTCAGTCTTTTACCCTTCAGGAACTGTTGTTGGAGGGAATGTGTTTTGATCATCTTTGTAAATCCAGAATTTGTCATGTCTAGTACTGTAACACTGGTCTTTTCGTAATCAGTGGCCAGGAAGTCAAATCTTCCTCTAAATGTGGTGTTTTTGTTTTCAGATATTAGGGATGAACTGAAAATGAATGTCAACCAGCAAGCTCATATGGCCTCTCCCTACGGACAGCCGCAGTCTGGCTACCAGAGCTACCCGCAGTCTGGTTATGGGGGTCAGCAGGTGCCCGGGGGTTATGCGGACCCGTATGCTCCGTACAACGGGCCTGCTTCTACTTATCAACCAGGCCCACCTCAAGGTATCTATGTAAAATATTCAGACAGATTACATATGAATAATTAGCGATGCAGAAACTATACAGAATTATACATTCTGTAAGATTTTAAGCTCACTTTGATAAGTAGTTTGTATGGTATGTTAGTGCCTCAGATTTCGACTAAATCAACAAGCACTAATGAGTTTGAATCATCCTACCCCTGGCTCCTGACTTTTCATCAATGTTTTTTGCCTATCCCAGCTTTCACGGCTTTCTCTCTTGTATTTCAGGTTATACTCCTTATGCAAGCTTTCCCTCTAAGGCTCTTGCAGCAAACTTAGTCTCTGATCTGTCCTCTTCCTCTCCTCTTGACCTAGGTAACCGTTTTGATTATGCTTGGCAGGCTGTGATCCTCACTATTCCCTTTGGTTCCTACTGAGTGTATAGTGAAGGACAGCTGGATCATGTCTTACCTGCAGGCTCACAGACTCAACAGAATTCCATTATAGCCCAGTGTGCTTATACTGAGTCAAAAGTGGACAGTGTCACCCAGTTTGTCCCTAACACCCCACAAAAAAAATTACCTTCTTCCTTTCCATTTTTCATTTCCTTTCTTGCCTGTATTAGAGATCTCATTTTGAGGATTTTGTTCATCATCTGTTTTATTTTTCTTTGCATAAATATTAACAGCTAGCTAAAGTTGATGTTGACGTTTTACTAAGCCTTTGTTTTCAGAATGGATCTGAGCTTTAGTTTGTCCAATCTGAAAGTGACTATTGATTTTCTTTACTATAGAAATAGCTCTTAGTTAGCAGACCATATTTCAAGCTATTAAAGAACTTGGCAAAATATATACACGCACCCCTAATAAACTTGTGTAAACGGCCTTAAAATATACAGTACTGTGCAAAAGTCTTACGCATCCTATTTTCTTGTGTACAAATAGTGTTGTAAATTACATTTTATGAATTCTGCCTTATTGATTCAGTACAATTCATATTCCCAAACATTACTTTTCCAAAAAATAATAATAATAATTGTAAGCATAAAAATGTTTGTATGTCAGTA
>JAOVYU010000067.1:12486860-12506336 GCA_025674565.1 Synodontis membranacea
ATTTTTAATTTTTGTGTTGAATTTATGTTATTGTTTAATGTCAACCTTTTGAGGATTTCGCAGATGTGTGGAAAAAATGCGAATGTAAATTAGTTAGGTTCCACAGAAAAATTTGCGGGTCCGTGAAGGCACGAATACAGAAACGCGAATGTGCAAGGTATCACTGTATTTGATTTCCACAGTTTATTACAGATGTACAAACCCATGAATATTATAGGATTTGAAGTCGGTCAAGTTAAGGTTCAACTTCGTCTTCTCGTGTAAATTTACAAACATCCAGGAGCACAAGTAGAATATGAATGTTTTCCATATTTTTTTATGATTTTCAGTTTTCAAATTTCTTGTGTAAACACTCATACGAACAGTTTATCTAAATCTGTTCATATTCAGCTTGATAAATGAGTCCCAATGACTTAATACTTTGACAGTTTAATCTTGCATTGAGAATGAACCAGTTGTCTTACATTACATTATTCCTTTCAGAACCCTCTTTATATAGTGGATCATGGGGAAAGTGGCCCTATTCGCTGTAATCGCTGTAAGGCTTACATGTGTCCCTACATGCAATTCATCGAGGGTGGAAGACGCTTCCAGTGTAGCTTCTGCAGCTGTGTCACTGAAGGTGATTTTTATTATAGTTATCAGTACATTAGTATTGGTATTGTGTAGTATTGCAGGTGTTCTAGGCCAAAGTTTGACCTTTGTGTCATAGGAATATGTGGGTAGACTTTGAAGTTAAATGAGATTTTTTTTTTCCCCCACACATCTGTCTACAAAGACATCTTTTAATGAAATATGTTATCTTTATTTATTTATTTATATATTAATTTTTATTTTTCCTCTTTCAGTGCCTCCCCATTATTTCCAGCATCTGGACCACACAGGGAAGCGTGTTGACTGCTACGACCGACCTGAACTGTCCCTGGGCAGCTATGAGTTTGCAGCAACAGTGGATTATTGCAAGGTAGGCGTTCAGTTCTCAAGGAATTGCTTCTACTTACTTATATAATATAGATTCATTTAAATATTGTGCTTGTCTTTATTTTTGTATCCTTTTTGTTGTTTCTAGAACAACAAGATTCCTCAGCCTCCAGCCTTCATTTTCTTAATTGATGTGTCATACAATGCTGTGAAAAGTGGCATGGTGAGGATTGTATGCCAGGAGCTTAAAACCCTGATGGATTATTTGCCCAGGTACAGATTTTGAGCAGCTATTGTGAGATTTTAGATCATCCTTTTTAGTTTCAGTTCATTATTTTGGTTAAGTTATATTTCTTTTGCCCCTGAGCAAAGCACCGTCACACCGATGCTTCACTGTCTCAAATATTGTGGTGGGCTTTTTTGGTAATGTTGTTTATTTATTTATTTTGAACTTTTTGTTTTTTATAGAGAGAACCCCGATATGGAGTCCAGCATACGCGTTGGCTTTGTAACCTACAATAAAGTGCTACACTTTTATAATGTGAAGGCTTCTCTGGCCCAACCTCAGATGATGGTGGTCACAGATGTGGCAGACATGTTTGTACCCTTGTTGGACGGATTCCTTGTCAATGTGTCCGAGTCCAGGGTTGTCATTGAGAGGTTAGTTTGGTCTTTTAGAAAGAAATGTGGCAGATTTTTTTTTTTTTTTTTTTTTTGATGATGGTCTTCTAATATCCATGGTGTTCTGTCTCCAGTTTGCTGGATCAGATCCCTGAGATGTTTGCTGACACACGAGAGACCGAGACAGTGTTTGGCCCTGTTATCCAAGCTGGACTGGAAGCGCTTAAGGTATTTAAGACTTTTACTATATATCTGTAGCATGTAATAGCTTTAATCGCATGTTTGATTTTGCCGTGAAATAATAGGGAGACAGCCTGTATTTTTACTCGGTATATAAAAGAGTAAAATAAAACCTGATGGCTGGTCTGGTGTGTCTCAGGCTGCAGACTGCGCAGGAAAGCTGTTTGTCTTCCACACATCTCTGCCCATCGCTGAAGCCCCAGGCAAGCTGAAGAACAGGGAAGACAAAAAACTTGTGGGCACAGACAAAGAAAAGGTACGGTCTCATTTGTTCTGTTGTTCTAGTACCAGTTCCATAATTCAAATTATGAGGCACCTCCAGTATCACAGAACTGTGCATTTATTATTGTTATTGTTATTATTATTATTATTATTATTATTATTGTAAAATCCAGTTGACCCAAGTTTCTATAATGTCATGATTGATTTCTACTGCGTCTTCTCTTTTCTCAGACTTTATTCCAGCCCCAAGTGAGCTTCTATGCTAACCTGGCGAAGGATTGCGTGGCACAGGGCTGCTGTGTAGATCTCTTCCTGTTCCCCAACCAGTATGTAGATGTGGCAACATTAGGGGTGGTACCCACTTCAACAGGAGGCTCCATCTACAAATACACATACTTCCAGGTCAGTGGAACAGTTATGTTTGTTTTACTATATCCGCAATCCTATTGGATAGTTTGGACCTTCAGTATGAAAAACTTTCAGATTATGTGATCCAATGTGCATAGTGACACTGTAATTTTTTCGTGTGCCAGGCCCAGTCTGACCAGGAGCGGTTTTTGAATGATCTGAGGAAAGATGTGCAGAAGCAGGTTGGCTTTGATGCAGTGATGAGGGTCCGCACAAGCACTGGTGAGTGGGACAGAGTTCTTCTATACATACTCGTGTTTTAGAGTAAGAACACAACCAAATGACTTCAATCCATATGTATTTATATACTAATATGACCACATCACTTTTGTAGTGTGAACACAATTGTGTTTTGATGCATACCAGACAACAGTGAAGGACCACCTGATCAACTGCATCATTACCCTAGCCAGAACTTATGTAATCATTGTGAGGTTTTTTTTGGAAATTGCCCTGAACAGTAGTGCACTCTGCCACTAAGTTAATGAACAAAGATGATGCTTTAACAACAGAGACAAAAGCAGCCATACAGATATATGAACTATAATTCTCAGGATGTTTCTGCCTGTGAAAATAAATGCAGTGGAAGACTGTTGTAATAAATCTGCATGACAGCCTTCCTTCAGTGGAAACAGTGTATAAAATCTATCACAAGTGGTCTATAGAGACATATTCATCATGCCAGATGTGATCAGCTGTGCATCTCAGCTGGCCACTTGTGAACAGGGTTTTGAAGTAGTTCTGTAGATGCATTCCTACATCTTCAGTGTTAAATTTTCTTTACGAAATATAAATTGGTGAAGTTTATTGATTTGGCACAGCCTTTGAGATCGTATTTCGTACCATGCGCTGCCAGGTATCCGGGCCACAGACTTTTATGGTTCATTCTACATGAGCAACACCACAGATGTAGAGCTGGCATGCCTGGACTGTGACAAAACCATCACAGTGGAGTTCAAACATGACGACAAGCTCAGTGAGGAGACTGGTGCACTAATCCAGGTAAGAGTGTGAGAGAGAAGAGGGTTAAACACCAAATGTTAAACCTCTTTTGGCTTTAGTAATTGTACTTTTGTTGGGTGTGTGTATACAGTGTGCTGTGCTGTACACCAGCTGTGGTGGTCATCGGCGACTGCGTATCCACAACATGGCAGTGAACTGCTGTGCACAGCTGGCTGACTTGTACAGGAACTGTGAAACAGACACCATCATCAACTACTTTGCTAAGTATGGTGAGTGAGACAAAACCGTATGACATACTCATGCCAGGTTTTTTATTATTATTATTTATTTTATTTTTCTCCAATTTGTATGGGTGTAATATTTGCCATGCAGAAGTTGTTCATTGCACAACAAAATCTGTTTTTGTTCTTATGTTTGTGTTTATAGCGTACCACAGTGTACTGAACAACCCTACCAAGAATGTGCGAGACAGTCTGGTGAGCCATTGTGCCCAGATCCTGGCCTGCTATCGCAAGAACTGTGCAAGCCCATCTTCAGCTGGACAGGTGAATACAGTTGCCCTCCTAATTACTGCTAATAGCAGTGTTACTTATGAACAGTTGTTAGCACTATACACCACAATCATGAACATTATTAACTGTCTTGTGGCCTTGTGTGTAGCTGATCCTCCCAGAGTGCATGAAGCTGCTTCCCGTGTATCTCAACTGTGTACTGAAGAGTGATGTTCTGCACCCTGGAGCAGATGTCTCCTTAGATGATCGCGCCTATCTGAGACAGCTGGTCAACGCCATGGATGTGGCAGAGAGCCATGTGTTCTTTTACCCACGGCTGCTTCCAGTGGTGAGGCACACAAACAACATGTACAGATGCATATTCACTACCGGCAGTGACGAAATACAAGATGATAGTTATGCAAACGATTCCAAACTGAATAAATATTTATTATTTTTTAAATTTTATTTATTATTATTATTATTATTATTATTATTATATATTTTTTTTAGTGGCAATGTTTTGTCCAACATCATACGTTCTTGTTTTCACCCCTCAAAGATTAGACAAAGTACTTATGATGGGAGGTAAAGTAAAATAAAAACCTCTGTGATTTATTAATTATGAATCTATGAAAATTGCTGCAAAGTATTGGACAGCATCTACATAAAATATATATCCTAATAACCACAAATAATCCAGCTTAAACTAGTATAGTATAGTCCTGTAAAGCTATGTCTTACGGAGTTCAACAGATCAGTTAAATTTTCCCTGAATTGAAGCATTAAATCTGGGGTGTCCAGATTTGTACTTCTTAGTATTAACACTAGGTGGAGCCACTGGAGTCACGTTGGTTACGCTCGACACCCCACCCCCCCACCCCCCCTTCCCCAGACCCCTCGGGCTAATCTAATTACCAGTCATGGCCTGTGAGTCAAAAAGTTTGGAACACTTGAATGATAAAATGGTTATCATTCATTGTGATGGTGGCTGTAGTACATTTATGGCTATTGATGAATCCATGTATAAATTACCATTAGCAGACAATTTATATTCATCTATATAAATCTGTATATGTTTATAGAGGCATAAATGTGATTATTTTTATTATTATTTATTTATTTATTTTATGTAGCACAAATTGGATGTGGAGAGTGATGTACTGCCTGTGGCAGTTAGGGACTCTGAAGAGAGGCTGTCTAAGGGGGGCATTTACCTACTGGAGAATGGACTGAACCTTTTCCTTTGGGTGGGGGCCAACACCCAGCAGGAGCTTCTTCAAAACATCTTTGGCACCCCTGCTTTCAGCCAGATCGATCCTAACATGGTACAGCTTGCAATAAAGTAACATCAATACCATTGTATATGTATTGTGAATGTGGCTCATATAAGACTTGGATTTTACTGTAGACGTCTTTGCCGGTGTTGGATAATCCATACTCAAAGAGACTGAGGGAGATTATTGAGTCTTTCCGCGCACAGCGCTCTCGTTACATGAAGGTAAATCTGCCAGAAGTGTCTCCTTCTTATGGTGACTCTTGACCTACACTGCTAATTTTCACTATATACTTCCCTGTTCCATTATCTTTTGTATAAATCTCTAGTTATTCTCTGCAATATAAGGCTCTGTGTTCATGTTTGTCTGCTTTGTGACTGGAATTTGTAACATGTTTCTGTTTTTCAGCTGGTGGTGGTGAAGCAGGAAGACAACCTTGAGCTCATCTTTAAGCATTTCCTTGTGGAGGACAAAAACAACAGTGGCGGGGCTTCTTATGTGGACTTCTTGTGTCACATGCATAAGGAGATTCGCACACTCCTGAGCTAGGAGACCTCCCTTTGCCCCTTTTTCTTTGACAGAACAGTTCTTTTCTCCCGTCATTTCCCCTCTTCTAACGTAATGCTCTATAAAGTACAGGAGGAAAATCAGTCTCTCTATGCTCGGTCACATTCTGGTGTCTTTCCTTGATTTGGTTTTGGGGGAAGTTGTGAGGTTGTAAGTGTGTGCGTGCGTGTGTCTGTGTGAATGAATTAGAGAGAATGTTGGTGTGCATGAATAGACATATGTATGAGGGATGCTATTGATATTTCCCACCACTTTCTGATAGAGTAACAGATTATCCAGCGCAGCTGCTGTATGGATCACTTTATTCCGAACAAACACTTATGTGAAGAATTAACAATGTGTTAATCAAAATGCAGAGTAATAGGCTTTAAAAGTGTGTGCTTGTGTGGACTGTGAGTGTGGAAACACTGGCACTGTAGATGGTAGTAGACAGCATTAAAAATCGAACCTGATTTTCTGAAAAAGATCCTGATGAATAGAAATGAAAATTTCCAATTAACTTATTGTACCCTCCATTTACTTTTTGTTGTTGTGGATGTTTTGTTCAGTTTGACCTCGTGTTTCATTTTCAACCATGGCCTTACTGACCCATCTCTCCATTACTCACCCATTTTTCTGCTGGTCTTTGCATTTTTTTTTTTTTTTTTTTTTTTTTTAATCCTTTATTGTAATCATTATCAATTTTTAAAGTGTGCAGAAACCCTAAGCTGTTGGATTATGTGGGGAGCAGAGTGTTAGTGTGCTGTTCACTGTCCATACATCTATCTCTTCAGATATAACACTCAATCTAAAATTCTATGCATCAGATTAGCTGTGGATGGAGGAACTAAGCCTAATATCTAAGTTAAGAGGGAACAGAGTGCGTGCCGAGTTAAATGAGCATGCTGGAAGCTGTGCTACAGTGTAAGCGTTGAATACATAAAGAATTCTCCTATTGTGGAGCAGGGATAGGGCCTTTCAAAAAAGCCCTCTGACTGGGCCAGGTGATGTAGTTTAGATTAGCCAGCTGGAAGGGAGTTTATGCAGTCAAGCTTTTCTTAATGAGGATGGAGACCGCAGTCCAGATGGCAGCCGTCTTCAAAGAAAGCTTCAGTACCTGGGCTTACATAACAGGAACAGCTACACATATTGTTTCTGATGCCTGTAGATTTTCTTTGTTACTCTTTTTCCTTTTTCTTTCACTGTATGATCAAGTTCTAACCTGTACCATGAATCATTATGTATCATTTTACAATCCAATAATTATTTCTAAATGTTTGAAGGTTACAATCCTGGAGCAGGCAGAGTCAGGCGCAGACTTGGGACTGGGTTCTTGTCTGCCCTGGTCTTGTCTTTCTATTGAAATAACCTTTTGTACAGTGAAAGCATATGGCAAGAGTAGCGGGAGAGATTTAGAACTGCCGATTTCGAACTGTTTTCAAGCATGTGCAGGGTTGTGATCTGAAAAAGCAATCAACACTGAATACCTTGTCATCACATGTATTTACATGTACAGAATTAAAAATCACATTTTAAACATGATGCTCAAGATAGTGTGCTTTGTTGGAAGTATTGAGCAATGAAAGACTGCCCATTATACCTACAGACTTCGAAGGAGGTGTTGCATCATCACAGACTTTTTCTCTTTTTCTTTCTCTTGGTTGTATGTTTTATAGTTATGTTTGCCCAAGTACTGCCTCCAGAGTTCCTCTCAAAGCACTGATGAAGTGACAGCTGGAGTGTCTGAATGTTCATCCTCCTGTAAGCCTAACAGTGTTTATATAAAGTGATCCTAATGAAATTCCTTAGAGAAAGGAGGGACCTATCTTTAATCACTGGCCTTTTTTTTTTTTTTTTAAAAAAAAAAAAGAAAACTGTCCTTTTCATTTCTTTTGTATCTGATGTTTTTCCACACATCTCTTAACCTTACAGTCAGTGTTTGTGATTAAGTTTAGAATTCATGACTCATCTAATCTTTGCCGCCTAACTGCAAAATAAATATCTAAATCAATTTTTGGTTGACTCTTCCAAGTTGATTAAAATAATCAGCACATCTGGAAGCAATCTGGTGTAGATAATACTTTATGCATCATTATGACTACATTTCTGTATTTCACAGGTTACCAAATTGTATGCACTGTCCTGCACATTCTTGTTTTCCCTACGGCCAACACGCCCATCAGCTAATTAGTTTACATTGCAGGGGTGTGTTGGAGCACAAACCCATACTCCACCCGTATCTGTCCTTTTTACAATAAGAACTGGAATGTCGGATTTGTTGTAGTTTTAGTGTATTGAAAAATCAAAACTAGTGTATTGATTTTTATTAGGGGAGTCATTTGCAATGTGCATATTATGTGTGTGTGTGTGTGTGTGTGTGTGTGTGTGTGTGTGTATATACACACACACACACATACATATGTATGCCTGTTACCTCCACAATCATTATTCAAAATAATAATAATGAAGGCAATGTTTTATGACTAGTTCTATGATCTGCCTTTGCTAATCCCCAGATCAAGAGTTGGTCCTTGTTGACATATCTTGTATACCCAGGTCTAATTCTTGCTGGTTAGAACAGGTATTTTAATATTTCGTTGCGTGAATAAAAGCAGGTTATAGGCAGTTTGCTGAACAAGAAACAGATGTTAAAGGGGCTGGCTCACCCTTCCCAGAATCCAGTGTGTTGTTGTTTTGAAAGTCCATGACTTCTGCTCTAGTAGCTCACTGTGAAGTAAAACTTACTATTTCACTGTTCACTGTTCTATTATCCCTTCCAAACCCATCTGGAACATCTCATTTGTGGAAGCTTTGAGAAAAGAGAAAAAAAAAAAGCTTTTCTTTATTTCACAGAGAAAGTTTCAGGTCAGTCACATACGGAAACGACAAGGATCACTTGAAGTCATTAAAAATATAGATGCTGTTAATTTCATATTGCAGTTTATGGCCTGGGATGTTGCTTGATTGTTGCAGATTTCTTTTGGAGTCAATCTGATGGCATTGAAAATGGTAACTTGTTCCATGGTGCAGAGGATACTGGGCTGACCACTGTAATGTTTATACTATTAAAAACGCTCATTCTCTGCTAAAAACTATTAAAATAAAAAAATAAACTATGATAATATTAACATCAGGAAGGTTATTGCACATAGGAAGTAGCAAAGTATATGGGGGATGATATTTCTGTACATTTGTTGAAATTAATTGACTGTTAATAATCAATTAATTGGTGTTGTACAGTGTTTTAGGAAAACCCCTGTGGAAGAACTGCTGTGGCAACTCCAACCTGGGCAGCTGAAGAAGAAGAATTTATTTGGCTTTGAATCTGATTTTCTTGATAAAATCAAGAAAGTCCTATAGTGGTCCAAATTGCTAATGCTGTAATATCAAACAACAGATTAATATTAAATTAGAGAGAATCACAAAGTGGCTCTTTGTAAACATCAAAAAGTTCCTCAGGCCACTCGAGCAGAGCTTCCTGTCCTGGGAGATGAAGGAAGCCGTTCTTCCCAGAGAATGACCCAGAGATGGGTCAACAAGCCTCTACAGGGTGATTATTATAGAGTGAGCTCTACACTATTATGGTGAGTAAATAGCCATGCCTACTGATTATGATTTATTTTCACTCCGCGTATTGCATGGTTGCAAACACGAAAAGCTGCAGGTCTCTACCCTTTTTTGTTTTTTTGTTAATTAATTAATGAGTTAATGTAAATATCTGTAAAAATCTTGTAAAATCCTTCGCTGTCTGTCTTATTAGTAGTTTAAGTTAGGTTTAGGTTAAAGTTCAGGCTTTGGTTTCAGTCTTAAGGACAAGGCTTTAGATTTAGATTAGGGTTAAAATAAGGTTAAGGGTTGGGTGTTGGGTTTGGGGTTAGGGTGTTCAGGTTATTGTTAAAGTTTATGTTTTAAGCTTAGGAATGGGTTTTCGAGGCCACAGGCTGGTGCCTGTTAAGCACTGCTCTGATAATTACTCTGTAGATTTGAGTGTAATGTAAAGTTTTTAAATGCTCCCTTTTTTTGGCTAATGAATTCAGGGTGGAATACTAAGGGTGGCAGGGTGGTGGTGATCTGCTAAACTGCCTTCCTAATCATCTTCCTAAATAAACCAGGGAAGTGTACATATTAATAGGTTATTTTTATTTAGATATTAATGGGTTTTGGGGGTTTTTTTTATTTATTTATTTTATTTTGTTAAATGGGTAATAAAAAAGGGGATGAAAATATGGTGAAACCCCAGACTAAGCCCATCTACCATCAATGGGCTTTTTACCTCCATCGTGATCATCCCTCTCTGTTCAGTTATTTGATTTGCAGTGTTAAGCTGTTAGTAAGATTTTATTTATAGCAGTGTTTAGCTGCTTGTTTATGTTGGATAATTTTTTTTTGTTTGTTTGTTGTTTTTTGCTAAGTTTAATATTAGGTTGAGGGTTTCAGCTAATTTGTTAAGTTCAAGTTTACTTATTAATTTTTCAAACTTTCACTTTTTGATTTTTTTTTTAGCTTATTTTATTTCTTTTTTTTTTTTTTATATACACCTTCATCTAGGGGAGCCAGCATAGGGGGATCAGTCCTCGTCTTCTGTTCCATGTACATGGTGTTTACATGTTGGTTTATTTATTTATTGTATGTATTTTGTTATTATATATTTATTAATTTTAATAGCAAATAGTAACCAGCAATGGCTATTATAATAGCAATATAGCACCTCACATTTAAGCACCAAAAAAAGGCATTCATTTATTTGCTTGTTTGCTTGCTTCTGAATCTGCTTTTTTGAGAAAGTTCTCAGAAAGTTATGTCTTGCTCTCCTCTAGTGGTCCAAAAAGCTGTAATCATTTCAGCTGTTTTGTATCAACCCCTACATATTAATATTAAACTATTGGATTATTATTATTATTATTATTATCATTATTATTATTATTGTTGTTGTTGTTGTTGTTGTTGTTGATGATGATCATAATAATAATCATCATAATAATGATGATAATGATGATGATAATTGTGGTGGTGGTATTTTTAATAATTAGCACAATATTTTAAAGTTAAAATTAAATTGGAATGTTCTATTTCCTCTAAATTTAGGTTCTGAATCTAGTTTTCCTGATAAAATTATTGGTTATTAAGTTATGCTGCCCTCTAGTGCTCCAAAAAAAAAAAAGCTAGGAGCATAGGGTTAGGGTTAGCCTTTGGCTTAGGATAAGGGATGATGGGACCGACACCACCTGTTTTGGAATAGCTTTTGATAGAAAGGTTGTAGAGAGCTGCAGCCAAGTCCTGAGCATGACAGTCCTCCTCTTTCCCTAATTTATTAATCCTTTCTCTTTTTTTCTTTACTAGGAAACTATTTTTGCCAAGGACATTGAAACTCCAACACCATAAATAATTAAAAAAAAATGAGATTCTAAGGAAATTAAATTTGAGGTTTGGTATAGCGAAATACAATTTGGGCCCAGAATATTAATTTTTTTTTTTTTTTTTTTAATTCAAGATTTGGGCTATGATTTGGGATGGGGTAAGGTTAAGGTAAAAGGTTAAGGTAAAAGGTTAAGATTAGGGGCAGGGGTTTAGGTTTTGTTTCAGTTTGGGGTAAGGGCTTCGGAATGGGACATAATAGTTGGGATACTAGGTCTATGATTACATGCCTTGATATGAAAATTATTGTGTGAGTGCTATAAATACCATTCCCTAAGTTCAACTTAGAAAGCTGAAACGGAGGCTCAGAGTCCAAGAGCTTAAAAGATAATGCCAATCCATATATAAATATAAGTGCTTCATTTATTTCCACACCATCAATCAATTTGTGCCAATCATTTGAATGAAATTTCATCAAAATATTACATGGATTAATATTAACTTGGCTTAAAGATTTATTTTTATTTTTTTTTTAAGAAAAATCCATCTTTTAATTTAACTAGTTTTATTGGCTGTAGAGTCTATCCTGTTGAAAACATTTAAGAAGAATCCATTGTCCAGTCTTTAAAACTTTGTGTCCCATGGGAATCCATGTATTTAATAATTTCACTTCATTCTCATCCCAAGATTGGTCATTTTTGTAATCCCCAACAAACCTCTACAGACCTCTACAAATGTAGAGGTTTTAGAGGTCTGTAGAGGTTGGTATAGGTACAAACATCTAGGGAACACAACAAACCTTCAGAAACCTCTTCAGTTCTTTGTAGAAATTTGGAGAGATTTGTCTATTGTGGTTTGTAAAGGTGTATAGTTCTGTACTGGTTTGTCAGATGTCTATGAAACTCTACAGAACTCTACAGACCTACAAACCTCTCCAGACCTCTGCAATGGTTTCTAGCAGTCTGTAGATGTTTGTAGATTTCTTTTAGAGGTCTGAAGAACTTTGTTATACAGACAGACATCTTGGTAGAGATCTGTAGCTATTTGATGAGGTTTGAAATATTTTGTAGAGGTTTGTATTGTTCCACAGAGGTTTGTTAGAAGTCTGAAATTCTCTACATACCTCAAGACATCTACAAGCTTTTTTTTTTTTTTTTTTTTTTTTACAAACCTTAACAGACCTCTACAGACTGCTACAAATGTAGAGGTTTCCAATTGTGTGTACTGTAGATGTCTGCAGAGGTTTGAAGAGGTCTGTAGATGTTTGTTAGACATCTACAAACATCTGTGGAATCCTACAGACTCCACAGAACTTCTACAAATCTATACGATGTTTGAAGATGTTTTTTGTGGTTTGTAAAGATTGTATAGTTTAGTATAGCAGTTGATTCACTGGAAAACAGTGGGCCACTGGAGGAAAGAAGCTCAAAATCTTTGACAGTAAGGGCGTAATTATAGAGATCTGGGTTCTCCACTGAGAACAGTGAACCAACACTATTATAGAAAGGTTCCTGAAACTTTGTGAGAAAGTGGCAGAAGAAAGAGGCCACAGCTGCGAGAAAATGGTTTCCTTCACCAGGACAATTCTCAGTGAAGCAGTTTTTGGCCCAGAAACCCATCACAGTACTAGACCACCCTCCCTGGGTCTGTGTTCAAGGGAACTCGTTTCGAGTCTGTTCCAGAAGTGAAGAAGAAAATGGCAGAGCTTCTGAGACAACTAATGGAAGAAGAGCTACTGCACTGCTTTGATCAGTGCATGACCAGAATGCAGTGGTGTGTAGTTGCAGAAAGGGAATATATAGAAGGGAAATGTCACTGAAATGTAAGTTTTCTTCATTAATATTGAATTACAGTATCAGGCTCGTAATTTAATAACCACACCTCATAGTTTTGTTGATGTTTGAAGAGGTCTGTGTCTGTAGAGGTTTAATAGACATCTATAAACATCTGTGCAACTTTTCAAACCTTTCTAAACCTCTACAAATGTAGGGGTTTCTGGAGGTCTGAAGATGTCTTTAGAGGTTTTGTAGAGGTCAATATTTAATTTCAAGGTTGAGTAAATCACTTTTCAAACAGTATAAATATGATGTGGCTCTCAGTCTATTGCTCTAAAGGCTGTTGTTTCAATACGCAGAATTGAAACAATTTTCCATATTAATGGAAAATTGACTGGAAGAGAAAAGTGGGCACGAGCAACCAGAACCATTGTCAAGAAAAGTGGAACTTAGGAGAGCTTCACAAGGATTGGACCGAACCTGGTGTCGGTGCATCAAAAGCCACCACACACGGACGTCTTCAGGAAAGGGGCTACAACTGTCACATTCCTAATATCCAGCCACTCCTGAACCAGAGAGAACATCAGAAGCGTCTTTCCTGGGCTAAAAAGAAACCTTGCTGGACTGTCGCTCAGTGGCCCAAAGTCCTTTTTCAAAACAAATTTTGCATTTCATTTTGAAATTGTGGTCCTAGTGTCTGGAGGAAGAGTGTAGAGGAACAGAATCCAAGGTGCCTGAAGACCAGTGTGAAGTTCCGCAGTCTGAGATGATTTAAGGTGCAATGTCACCTGCTGGTGTTGGTCCACTGTGTTCTATCAAGTCCAAATCAACACAGCATCTACCAGGAGATTTTAGAACATTTCCATCTGTTGACAAGCATTATATAGATGATTTTCTTTTTCCAGCAGGGCCACCTGTCCACAGTCCCAAAACTACTACCAGGTGGTTTACTGACCATCATATTATTGTGCTTCTGTGAATTACTGTGCTTCTTTTGATAGAGAATCCATGGGGTATCGTCAAAAGAAAGATGAAAACTCCCGACCAAAAAATACAGGTGAGCTGAAGGCCGCTATTGAAGCAACGTGGGCTTCTGTAGCATCTCAGCAGTGCCCCAAGTTGATTGCTTCCATGCCGCGCTGCATTGATATGGTAATTCGTGGTAAAGGAGCCTGAACCAAGTACTGACTATAAATTAACATACTTTTCAAATGTAGGACATATCTGTATTGTGAATTCTATTTTGATTGATCTTAGGAAATATTCTAATAATTTGATCTAGAAACTGGATGTGTCGTTGATGGAAGTTTCAAATCTTCGAGTCATCTCACATTTCTGAATAGCCACATAGTCCAGACAAGACGCATAGTCCTGTAATGCTCCCACTGGAAATGTACATTCATGTTTGTGTAATACCACACACTGCAATTGCAAACAAAAGAATCCAATTCCTCTTGAATCGTTCGGCACACTATAACTATTTCGAACTGTCAGTTCATGTGTTTTTGATTCTCTTCTGTAGGTGACTAAATCATTTTATGGTATAGACCTACAGTAGTGTGTATCAGGATGGGGAACACTTATCAAGGTAACTTGACAGGAATACAATTTTAAATTCTGTTTCATGAAGGTCACAGGAGGTACATTCATGCATCTGTTATCTATACTGCTTGTGTGTCAGGGTGGCGGGGAAGCTGGAACCAATCCCAGCTGATCCTGAGCAGGTCGGCAATCTATAACAGAGACCGTTCCCATTCACACCTATTGGCAATTTAGAGTAGCCATTTGACCTAATCTGCGTGTCTTTGGGAGGAAACTGCAGTGCCCAGAGGAAGCACCTTCCGGTATGGCAAGAACATGCAAACCCCTTACAGAAAGGCCCCAGGTTCACACACGCACAACCTTCTTGTGAGCAGACAGTGATAACCACTGTACCACCATTCCATCACAGGAGGCACAGTAATATTAATATCTTTATAATGATATAGAATAATTCTATAATGTTAATATTTTTAAGACCTTAAAAGTAAGGCACTGTGTTGTTTTTAATTATTATTTTGTTTATTTAACCAATGCAATTAAAAAGTATAACGCATTGATTCATACAATTAAATGAACACAACTTATCGAATAGAATAGGCAAAGAGCAACAACTTTTAAGGGTGTGGTTGGGAAAACTTTCAGTGAGGTCTTTGGAATAGAAAGAGCCGACTGATCTGACTTACTGACATGATCCATAATTTCCATCAGTAGTACATAGTGTCTGAAATTATAATCAGTGTAATCACAACCCTTTCATCAGACGCACTCGCACTTGAAAGACAGGAGACCTCTGGGCTGCATTTTAAAAGTCGGTCCAGCAGAGGCTGCTCTTCCTACTTCACCGTCTCTGCCGAATGCTTCTTTTGTCCTCCTTACCTCCCTCATGAGCAGATCCCTTTACATTTATGCATAAATCTCCTAGCCTTGCCTCCTGTCTGGAGGCTTACTAATGAGCCTGCAGTCAGCCCTTAGAGAAGCAAAGGGGGGCAGGACACTGTGGCCATCTGTGTATGAGTGCATGTTGGTGTGTGTGGACAGACAGCTCCACCCGCCCACCAGGATGACCACCTGCCTCTTCTTGCATCATTACCTGTCAGCTATGTGGGTCACTGCTGTGTGTGTGTGTGTGTGTGTGTGTGTGTGTGTGTGTGTGTGTGTGCGTGTGCGTGTGTGTGTGTGTATCCGTAGCTACCTGCCCTCATTGCAAAATGCAGTCCAACGTTACTTATAGTGCTGCTTAAAACAGAAATGGCACTGTAACATGATGCTCTGTTTTAATCTTTAGTTTGCGGTACAGCAGATACTGCGGTGCATTGCGTCATTGCATTCAAACTCCACAGTTCTCAGCATTGCCCTATAAACACACACACACAAAGCTTGTTGTTGAGAAGTAGGCAAGTGTTCATGTTTTTTGTCAAATGAGGTCAGAGGTTGACTATAGATAGTCTGAGTGTGTGCTAACAATGAAAGATCAGAGACAGAGAAAGCGAGTGGAAAAGGGAAGGATGCTGCACCCTTGCACACTCCCCAAGCCCCTCAGCTCGTCCATCACCATGTCTGGCACTTGCTGAGGACTCGAGAAGGAGAACCCAGCAGCGTGCCTCACAGCAATTGCTCTCGCTGGTCTGAGGTTACTTCTGATACTTCGTGATACAATTGTGCACAGAAGTAAAACAGGAAACTGGATGCAAATCAGCTTTGAAATGGTGCTCCTAGCACTGACCCACATCTTTAGTGGCTCATTTGCACTACTGCAAGGGACTGACTTTGCCCTCAACAGTCCTTGGTCAAGAGGACTAGACTGCCCATGGCTTGTAGTTTCATGCTTCACAACACTGACCTACTAAATTTTCAACAGGACTTTTCAACAGGACAAGAAGTCAGTGTTGCGGCACAAAAACAACTCTGATTATGTTACATTTCTGACTCTGTGAGCGAAATGTATGTAACGTACATGCATACGTAGTGCTTTTTAATCGGTCAGTTTTTTTTTCTGTTGTTTTTTAAATAAGCAGGCCTCTTTTGAAAGTGATGTCTGTCCTTGATCCAGATGGTTGGTCGCGTACAAGCGAGAGCAGCCCCCCCCGATTCCACCTGAGTCATCCATCTACACTACAGCCTGCTAGTTGTGTGTGTGTGTGTGTGTGTGTGTGTGTGTGTGTGTGTGTGTGTGTGTGTGTGTGTAGAGGACAGATGTAGGATACCAGGGACTGGCAGTGATGCCCCGCTGTGTGTATCTTCACAGCCCGCGAGCAAAACCTCTTCCAGAAAAAAACATTTCAAGCTGGACAATTTTAATCTATTGACCCCTCTGGTTCACTGACTTCTGGTCTCTCCAACTATCTGCATCTGTACTACATTTGCCATTTCCTCATTTTCCTACTTTTCCTTCTTTCTGCCTTCCTCCCTATCAATTAACAAATAAAAATATAGATTTAGGCCATTTAAAACTGCAGAATCCTTTTCCCTCTAAGAGACTGTTGTGTTTTAATAGATAGCATATTCAGCACAGGTGAGTGCTGGGTTAAGATTAAACATTATTTATTCCAAAAGATTCAGGTCGATTTAAGTCAGTCTGCTTACAGAACGCACATCCCCTCATCACCTCCTGCACAGCACCGTTTGCACGCTCTAAATGAACGCATGCTTGTCTGGCAGCCTCCCAGACAAACCCAGTGGTTGGCCAATGAGATTTTACGCCATGTTATGCATGTCTTGTCATGTCATTTCATTTGCAACGTGGAGCATGGAGAAGGAGGATGTTGGAAGCAATGACGTGACACAAGTCTACGTTTCAAATATGCATGAATATTTTACACTGGAAATTCCTGATGAGGTAGAAGGCAACACCCAGTGACCTGTAAGGAATGTTTACATCTCCGTGCATAGCTCTTCGTGTTCTATGTATATTAGAACACTCGCAACTTCAATAGTAATAAAAAGGAATGAACTAATAATGGCACATGAAAAACATTTTTTTCAACTTGTCTTTATGTCTTTGCGTGGGCAGAGGTGAAGTGTTTTTGATTCCACTGTAGGCTTTTTCTGAGGATGATGAGCCATCTTGTACCATTTGCATCTTAAAGCTGCGCCCACACTGCGCGTATGCATATGTACACAAACAACACACATTGTACTTAGGGCAGAGCGTGTCATGCTCGACCGCAACTGATAATGTCCCACTGTTGGCACATAAGCGAGTGTATGCGCACTAACACACGGACACACATACAGACCTGCAGATGCACACTGAGCCTCTCTGGCTGCTACGGAATTGTAGTGGTATCTGGTTGACTGCATGTTCAATAATTATTCACATTCTTAGTCCTTCAGTCAAAGCAACATAATATCATGGGCTGTTTTTGGAATGTACAAATGCTATAGAGCTAAACAGCATGATAATATAGTCTACTCTTGCAAGAGCATGTGGTCAAGAGTGAGCAAAAATATACCAGAATGTGGGGTTTTTTTGCATTTTTTTTTTTTTTTTTTTTTAAAAAGGTACTGCTACTTTAGTTTGTAATATAGACCATTTCCAGAAATCCCTGCTTCTATACATTTAATTGCAAAAACGCAATCATTATTCTTTTTTTTTCTTAAAGGATTACTGTGTCACATATTGCTATCCTGCTGTTAATATTTTTTTCTCATCGCAGCTTTGCCTGCTAGATACATTCCTGATGAAGAAAAGGAAAACATTACAGGTTCCTATTGGTATATAATGCCTAGTAATGGTATTTTGTGTTTTCCAGATAGCTGGATAATCACAGCAGGAAAGCTCCTAATAGTTTAAGAGGTGACCTAATACTGCTTCATGTGTTTGTTGCTTTTTGAATTGAATTTAAAGTCGAAATGTTCAAAGCAATTATTTCATTTAGATACAAGTACAATTTTTATTTGGAAGGGAAATATTCAATTTATAATCAGCAACCCCAAGGAATGAATGTTAGGATTTTTGGCTACAGCTATTACATCATCAAATATTTTGAAGAACCACCGGTTTCACTACAGTCGCATAAGCCTCAGGATGCTTTTTCTGAAACGGTCTGTTTCGTTATATTAGGGTGGTGCATATGTTTGTGGCCTTTTGGAACAAAAATTTTTTGTTGTTGTTGCAATTTTCTAAAAACAAATGTACAGAGTTAGTCTTCAAAGGAATCGCTGTTACATGTGACTTTCTACCATTTGTCCGGCAGAGAATGAATTCTGTCACAAAAGAAGGATTCTGGTTTTGGGGAAATTAATTCAGCTATATAATTTCGTATATCCTTGAATTATTATTATTTGTTTTTAAATGTTGGTCAGAGAGTGTGTGTTGCAGTGACCTAAACAAGTGGAAATCCGATGGCGCTATGACTGGTGAGTAGGCTGGATGTGGTTAAACTTTCCATCCAAGGCTTTAAATCATGTCTTTTGTTGTTTTTGCAATATGTGGCCTTGGGCTGTCATGAAGGAGGACAATTTTCTTTTGTGAATGGCCCCTGGATGATTGCAGTTGATTATTATTTTTTTTTTTTCATTTAATTTGATCAACTGTTCATTGTGTCATTCAGCGTTTGGCAGTTTCACCAGGATCAGGCAGCTTGTAATAAAGGTGTACTGCACCTGTAATGAGAGATTGTGTGAGAGATATTTCTTTATGAAAGTACATGTGGAAACCACCTACCCATTTTCAGAGTCTTTCCCATTGTCTTCCGTCGCCTTACAACAGTAGAATGATCCATATTCAAGCGTCTTGCCAGCTCTCGAGTTGACTGTGTCGCGTCTTTGTCTAACAGTTTCTGCAGCTCCTCGTCTTCTGTCTCCTTTGGCCAACCATTTCTTGGCTTATCGTCTATCTTACGAACCAGATCTTGAAGGCAGAAATGCAGATTGCAGAGATTGCAGCATTGCCATACACTTTGCTTCCGTTGAGGTTTTTCCACTGTTGAATAAGAATAGAATCTATATAATCTAATAATAATATACAGTATTGTGCAAAAGTCTTAGGCATCCTATTTTTTTGTGTACAAATAGTGTTATAAATTACATTTTATGGATTCTGCCTTATTGATTCAGTACAAAAACAATTCATATTCCCAAACATTACTTTTCCAAAAATAATAATAATAATAA
>JAOVYU010000067.1:12523197-12534864 GCA_025674565.1 Synodontis membranacea
TATATATATAACACCAGGAATGAGGTGGGAATACACCTAGAGTGGGACACACAGTCATGCACAACGCATGATGATTTACATTAACCAATCCACTTACTGTCATGTTTTTTTTGGACCATGGGAGGAAACCCATGAGGACATGGGAAGAACTGGGTAAACTAGAAGAAGAAGAAGAAGAAGAAGAAGAAGAAGCCTTTACTAATCACATATACGTTAGAGCACATTGACATTCATGCATATCCCATCTTGTTAGGAAGTTGGGGTCTGAGCAGAGGGTCAGTTATGATACAGCACCTCTGGGACGGAGAGGGTTAACAGTAGTGTTGGAGTACTTGAGTCTCGAGGCCACTTTTTTGACTACTCTACTTTTTGACTACTTGATCTTGTCTCAGTCTCAGGATTTTATTTCAAGGCCAGTCAAGGCCACAACTGTGATCATATCACTAAATTGCCTGCGCATTGTCTGATTTATCGGTTAAATGCTTCAAATGCAACCAATAACGAGTGTTGAATAATTATGGTTGAGTTGATTTCAGCTCTTAGTGTTTGTTTGTTTCTCTAAGTGTTTGTCTTTAGATTGGGTCCTCCAGGCCAAAATGTTCCACCTTTTAAGCGTGTCATGCTGTGTGCGTCTCATGATGGTCTGGTTTCGACTCAGTCTCACCTTGCCTTGGTCTCAAACCCGCAAAGTCTTGTCTCAGTCTCAACACACCCCTGTCTTGCTTTCAGTTGGGGTCTTGACTACACTGCTTAACAGTAGTAGCTCAGCTCAGGCTTGAGCCCACAACCTTCTGATCGGTAACCTGGAGCCTTACACTGTTGGACCACTACACAATTACTGTACTACACACACCGTTAAACCAAACTTAGGAGCGAACCAGGGACCCTGGAGCCGTGAGGTACCAGTGCCACCCAGTCCACCACCGTACCACGTCTGGAAATAACGTGTCATAAAATGATCCAGGCGTTGATTAGGGGTTACGTGCACAAACGAATCTCAGTCAAGTTGGAGTCTGTGCAGTAAGGGTTGTGCGTAGGCAAAGGCAGAGTCATAACTATGTTGCAGAACCTGTCTCCGAGCCCTTTCTCACCACCCGTAACATCACACGGACCTGTCTTTTCTTTTCACCTTAAAGAAGGCTGTCGTCAAAAGGCTTTGAAGGACCCAGTGTATTACATCTAGCTCATGTTATTGTAGTGTCCTAGTTCTTCTTAACCAAATCCCTTGAATATTAGGGAACTATGAAGCCAGCACAGAATCCACAATTTGGTATAGCCTCTTGCCCCCCTCCCCTCCCCTCCCCCACCCCCACCCTTTCCAATCTGACATATATATCTATCTCGATATAAACTGATTGATTATAACTTAATAGTTGTGTATGTTTATGCAAGATAAAGCTGAAGCGTTTTAATTAGAGTGGTCCTGAAGCGCTCCTTTACGCATCACCATGACTTTGCGGGCTTGGACGAAATCTCGCGAGATGGCGCGTGATTTCCCTTTCGGCTCCACCAACCCTCCCTCCCTCCCCTTTTTCCTTTACGTCTCTCTCTCTCTCTCTCTCTCTCTCTCTCTCTGGCTCCCTCCCTTTCTGTCTGAACACATGAAATTCAGAGACTCTCCTCCCGGAACGTGAACACAGCGGTCAGAGAAGCGCTCGGCGACACCCTCCCCTCCTCCCAGCACAACATGGCTACAATTGTTACCTCCACCAGGTTCACGGAAGATTACCAGCTTTACGAGGAGCTCGGGAAGTAAGTGCTTCGTCTTTACTTTCTGGTGCCTTTGGCGCAACTTAACCCCCCCCTCCTCCTGAACGTGTAATCTCATTGTTTCAAGCTTAGAGACGTTGACAGGCAAAGAAACCGAGTCCTGAACCCGGGCTCAAGCGCAGCACGTTGCTCTCCAGACCAAACCTGCGACACACACACACACACACACACACACAGTTTGATCGATTCCGTGTCTCGGGTTTGATCCGATAGCGTCTCTGCGTTTGGGCTCTGACCTGCGGCTTACATTTGCTTGTGGGTTTTTAAGTCACTTGGGGTTTTTTTCATGCCCGTTAATGACAGCCAGGCTGTGATGAAACACTCTAACAGAGCCTCCAGGGTGTCAGGAAGCTGTTCGGGTTTTTTTTTTTTTTTTTCTGTTCCGCAGCAGTTCATGGAGAAAAGATAAATAAATAAATAAATAAATAAATAAAATGACGCTGCTGTAAGAGTGCGCGAGCGGCACTTTAAACGCGTGCAGGCGGAGAGGTGTGACGATATGATATTTTCACGGTATGATCACCGCGTCTAAAAAAAAATATATATGTATAGGCTATATATCGCAGTGTTCCGGTATTGATCGACCTTTTCAAACACGCAAGCCGGTAGTGACACAAACCTGGATCTGCATATCCTTTTATTTGTCCTGTGCACGTATTCTGTGGATTTGCACACGTGCGCCTGTGTTATATGTTGTGCCATAGTCCTGAAGATGGTTGAAGATTTCAGTGCGGTATATATGAGTTATATAGAGGAATGACAATAAAACCCCACTTGGCATATGGCGCGCGCGCGCGTGTGTGTGTGCGTGTGCAGTACTGTGCAAAAGAAATGCTGTAAAGTACAGGTGACGTCACTAGTATTCAGTATGTAGTACACTAAACAAAGTTAATTGTCGGCGTGACGACCCTCTGATCCCCCCCGAAATAGTTGTTCAGTTGTATAAGAGAACAAGCCGGGAGGTTTTCCTGAGCATCATCTTGGAGGATCTGTCACAGTTCTTCTGGAGATTTTGATTGTCACACTTGCTTTGTCTTTTTTTTTGTTTGTTTTTTTTGTTTGTTTGTTTGTTTGTTTTTTTGCATGCCAAGCTCAGGAGCCTTCATTATGTATAATTATTGTTTTGTTTTTTTTTTTGTCTGCAAAGTGTTACATAATGTTTTGCTTTCTTTGCTGACATACTCAATAATGTGGATTTCATTAAATAAACATCTATAACAAGATTAGTAAAAGAAACAAAAAAAACCAAAAAACAAATGAACAAAACCAAACAAACAAAAAAAACCCCACAGGGCTTGAACTGTTTGCAGAGTACTGTATGTATAAACCCAAAATGAGCCATATGCAAATGGGATAACTGCTGTGGAGTAAGAAACTCGCTTTTGTAATGAACAGATAAATAGGACTATGCTGTAAGGTAAGGAATTAGTCATATGCAGTAAGGAAGCCATCCAGTAGGCAGTTTTTGAAAGATTTGGAGCATTTGCAACCCACATCTTGTCTTAATGTAGGTTTTTTTTTTTTTTTTTTGCTTATATAGTGGGTTTTAGGAAGCGTCTTATGTGAATGGTGATTATGTGACTTTTCCTTTTAAGGAATTGGACCTTTTTTATGTGAGCAGATTTTTCACATGTTGATATCGTGTACTGTATGTGTCAGACCGTTTATTTCACATGTCAGCATTAAAGATGGAAACATTCTCATCTCATCTACAGTTCATTGATTTGATTAGATGCTGTCTGGATGTATGTATTTATGCGCATGAAAAAAAAGAGGCTCTTCAAAAGTTTCTTTGTTGTATAAGCTTTCTAAAAGGATGCTAAGAGGATGCTGAAATTACACACAAATGTTAAGGGCCCTAATATTAAACCTTTTCCTGTAAGAGAGTAGGCGTTTCAACATTTTTGGGATGGCTCCTGGATGTTCTCTCAAACGTAACGGGAGAAAATGGTCTTGGTCACTCATTAGATAAATGTATTATCCATCTCTCCATCCATTGTCTATGCTGCTTATCCATCAGGGTCATGGTAAAGCTGAGCCAATCCCAGCGGACTTCAGGCAAAATGGGTGGTACAAGTTGGACTGGTCGCCAGTCTGTCAAATGGCTAACACCGAGAACAGCCATTCACATTCACACCTATGGCCAATTTAGAATAAACAGTTTACCTAATCTACGTGTCTTTGGACTGTGGGAGGAAACCGGAGTGCCCAGAGGAAACCTAGGCAGGCATGGCAAGAACATATGAACTCCACACAGAAAGGCCCCAGTTGGCCGGCAAGTTCAAACCCAGAACCTTTCCTCCACCATGCCATCCATTTTCTACGACAT
The DNA here is from genome assembly GCA_025674565.1 of Synodontis membranacea. Lineage (NCBI taxonomy): Eukaryota > Metazoa > Chordata > Actinopteri > Siluriformes > Mochokidae > Synodontis > Synodontis membranacea. The sequence continues at coordinate 12,527,297 of JAOVYU010000067.1, forward strand.
ATATGATTTGTCTTAGTTACGTGTCACTTTGTGCATGTGCAGATGTTGATATCTCTTTGTGATATAATGTGTATATCCGAAAGTAATCCTACTGCACAGCCTCTTCGTGTAATAGTAGTAGAGTTGAGTGGCTTCCCATCCTATCTGACACGTGATTGACAGCCGTTCTGTGCATTGCATCGCCACCATTCAGCGCATTGCATGTGTGACATCATACTGTCCTTTTTTTCTCTCCCCCCAGGGGTGCCTTTTCTGTGGTGCGCAGATGTGTGAAGAAGTCTACAGGCCAGGAATATGCTGCTAAAATAATCAACACGAAGAAATTGACAGCCAGAGGTAAGGTTCGATGCCGGCCCTCTCCGTATAAACTCAAGTGACATCATCCGGCTACGGCATGCTAGTAAATGTTTCTTTGCTTTTTTTTTTTTCTTCTTTCTTTTCTTTTTCACTGCTGTGAGCAGTGGGGGAAGTGGAGGCAGAAGATCTGGCATGTTGGCTGTCTCTTGGGATTACTTGTCTTTAATAAAAGAGCACGCTCTTTAGAAAGGGTCCGTCTGACCGTCTTCTGTGCAGCTCCAGGTGTTGTAGGGCACGCTGCAGTGCTGCAGTATGTGTCTGACGGGGAGGCACAAGCTACAATTCCAGCCAGGTCATGGTTTTCTGGGGCAACAAATGGAGTCAAATAAATGAGTAGCGTGGTGATGGTGATATTTGATTCCTGAAATTGTGCTGTGTGTGTGTGTGTGTGTGTGTGAGTAAGTGTGTGCGTGCGTGCGTGCGTGTGTGTCACATGGAAATAGACTGTGCGCCTTTCTTTAGGCCTGCTTTCGTGCATCTGAATGTTTCTAAGTAATGTGTGGTGGTGCAAAAATTTCATTTCAGAAATAATCTGCTTTTGATTGTCGTAGCGCGAAAGGAGGTGTGTGAGAACAAGCCGTTGGGTGATGGATGTTTATTCCCTAGACATAAGCTCATGCTTATTAATAAAGAAACAAGAGATTAAGTTTACTTTAGGTCCTTGGAAGCCACAGTGCTTCATGGAGGTGTGGTCTGCGTTTGACAGCGCTGTTTCATTCACACACTGTTGACGTGCGCGGATATAAAAATACCATACTAAGCATATTAGAAAGCATTTATCAGTTTGACAGCTTGAAGCAATTGGGAGAACTTTTTGGTTCTTAGGGCAACATTTTACGTACTGATTAACAGGGCTGGTCGATATGTCATGTTTTTTACGATATATTGATATATTTTTCATACGTGATATCGAGTAAGACGATATCATTTATATCAGTTTAGTTTTTATGTCGTTTTAAAATTATACACGTAGAGCCTCTAATTCACCTATTTCTCCTCCCTCCCCATCTGTCTTTCACACAACGCCCCCCTACCGCGCTTCTCCCCCCTCCCAGAACACAATGTGCCCCTCCCCCTCACTCATTCAGAAATCCATACATGCAGAGACAACATGGAGACAGCTCTAGTTTTACGCTGTATTAAATTAGAGTTTACGGTACTTATATTTTGTCTTGACTTCCCGGTACTGTAAAGAACAGCGAAGCCGAAAAGTGAAAATCGAGAGAAAGCAAAAAAAAAAAAAAGTGAGAAGCGAGCAAGAAACGGAATCAAATGCAGGGCCGCAAGCGCACTTATCTCAGGTGTCCTGCGTTTCAAACGCGCACGTTTTTTTTTTTTTTTTTTCCTTCTTCTGTGCTCTTGTTGCTGTTTTTGATACTCATAGTGTAAGTATTGCTCGGTTTAACCTCGTACCTGTGCCCTCATGTAAACGATTGATCTCACTCCACGTAAGAGCAAAGCGAGAGCGCTTTTCTTCAATGCAAAAAGCTTGTCGTGACGTTACGTTGTGAGTAGAGTTAATTGAACATGGTGCGAGTACACAAAAAGAGATGGACATTTGTTATTTTCAGTTAATCTGTTTGCTGTTATCTGCACAAAACACTAGATGTTTTTGCAGGGCAACACACGGGAGGAAACAACGAAAGAACTGTCTACTTCAGCGGAAAATGACTTTTTAAAGAGCAAGGTTTTGTTATTCCTTTATGAACAATAATCGAGATATATGATCTATATCACCGTATAGCTAAAAAAATATATGAATTTTGGTCCATATCGTCCTAATGGTTTTATTAATCTTGTTCAGTCTGTTATGGACCTAATCGTATTTCATAATCAGATTATTCTGAAACGAGACTTAAGCTGTGGTACCACGACCTCTCAAGACCTTATTGCTCGCGCCTCACGGCTTTTAGACCTGTCCATTAAATATTTTGGGTAAGGAAGAACCTATTTCTTCTTGAATGCCGTTTCACTCTCCTTCATTCTGGCAAACAGAATTTTTCATTCAGTTAATGGGAAAAGTGGTGCTTCGTATAGAGTGTAAGTGCCTCATCTGGGACTCGGCCTCTGATTCTGATGAGCTGCTTTTCTCCAACACTCGGACCAATTAAGTGCTGCTACAGAAGGCCGTACTGTTAGCTGAGCAAGAGGGTATGACTGAAAGCGCTGACTTGGTCGTATGGGAAAATGGCATTCACCCAGGGACCATTCCATAGCATTCTGATCGGTTCAGTTTATCTAGTGCCTCTCCGACATGCGTCGTATGTCCCCGTTTTTCCCTCCATACCCACTTCCGTTGATCTCTATGCGGTCAGCGCTTATGTGACGAGTCGATCAATGCTCTGAATACCCTCTCATCCCCCAAAAAAATAGTTGTTTGCGCAGTGCTTCCGTCCCCCTTTTTTTTCCCCCTCTTCCTCTTTTTCATCATCAGACTCCGAAGGATTTAGCAGAAAGACGTAGTGTGGAACTGTAGTGACCCAGCGATTGGAAAGGTTGACCCAGAGCTTGTTGCAGTAGCTAGGCAACCGTTCTCCTAGAGACGTCTTTGATTGGCTGGCATACACGAGGAGGACAAGACTAGCTGAGCGGGGGATGGATAGCCAGAGACCAGGAGAAGTGGGGGGAAGATATGCACTACAGATTTGTAGACTCATTTATGCATAGTAAGTGTGCAGTTGTGTACAGAGATGTGTTCCGTGTGATTGTGACTCTGCCCTTTTTTATGGTCGGCCTGGGTGTAAGAAAGGCTTCCTGTGACTTGATTGCTTTATGCTTTTGTAATTGAACCATCTGTCTTTTCATCCCACTTTGCCCTGTTCATTATCGTCGCTGGTGCACGAGTATGAAGACCCTATAGCTATTCCATTTACAAAGATCCACATACAGTACGTGTGCTGTCTGAATGAACCTTTCTGGCTTCTCTCACACTCCAGAGACGGTGCTGCGTACATGTATATGTATATGAACGACCGACTGATTCAGCGAACCTTCATTTCAGTCAACTGGTTTGTTCGTTATATTGCGTAACGTCTTTGACTTGATTGTGTCTGAAATGCAGTTTTCTGGCTGTTTTGCTTTTTCATCTATGTATCCGTCACACCATCATTCTATTTGTGTGAGGATTGCTGTGTATTGAGGTTAATCCACTTATTTAATTGTATCTGACTAAGACTCTGGGGATCCCAAAGAACGGTCTCTTCTTGTGCACTTGTGCACTTGTTTTTTTTTTTTTTTTTTTTTTTTTTGTGGAAGTCAAATGTAAAATCAGTGAAATGAAGTAAAAGATGGAAGGGGGTTAATGTAGGCCCTGAGAAACGTAACGGGAGTCACATGACATAGGCCTTGTACTGTTATTGTTCTGTAAATTATAACGATTCAGTCTTGCGGCAGAAACACTTCCTGTCTGTTGTTAGAATGATGCAAACGTGTATATCATGCACACACACACACACACACATGCACGCATGCCACTATTTCTTCTGATTTCAGTGGCCGATTTGGTACAGCTTTTGTAGACATCCTCCACCAAACCCGAAGGGACCGTGAGATATCCCCTGAGGGATGCAATCAGTTTAAATGCGTAGGGATCATGTGTCAGATTGGCTATCGACAGGGATTCTTACCCCAGCCAAGAAGGAGGCCCGTCCTGAACGGGTCAACAGACTGTACAACCCCGTGACATGGACCGATGCATCCGAATCCATTTTGACACCTGGGTCCGTTGTGATCAACGTCTCTAGGTCCTGCATGCAGCTCAGAATACTTTTTCCGGACCTCTTCACGTTAGCCCTTGGCTGCGGCTTTTTGCCGTGCTTCAGTGGTGCAGCTATTTTCACTGCACAAAACAAATTTATGCAAGGCAGAAGCAGAACAAGCTGCGGCAGACATAGGCACGAGACCCATTCAGGACTGAATGTTTTTGATATAATTAGATTGTGTCGTGCTTGGTCCTTGCACGTTGTAGTGCTTTATACTGGGTAGTATACTATCACATGGAATAGAATTTACAAATCCTACGTGACCCCCTGATTTTATGATTCTTTCTATTTTCTAAGCGATTTGTGCTGTAACTAAGAACCAATGCTGCATTAGGTTGCCATTTTTGTCACCAAAAGGACCATACAGAGACATAACGGTGGAGCTAGAAATAATGCACACCAGTATTTGGTCAACATTTGGTCTACTGGACTGTACGATAGCGCAGTCTTTAGTGGTAGGATAACATCTAACAAGTGAGTATAATAGAAACATAAAACAAAACGCTAAGTTTTGTGCAGTGGGAATGGGCGAATAGCTGCTATCGGACCTTCAGTTTGCAGTTTGATTCTCTTATTCATGTATTAGACAGTTAACTCTTCAGTTAGCTCTCCGCTTATGTTTGCCTCATATTTGCTGTTTTAGAGTGTCACAAAAGGGTGCTAATAAGACCAGGCATCAGACAGACTACAGACGTCCTAATGGTGACACAGCGGAACGCTTTTGTACCTGTTTTTGAGGAGTTTTGTCTTTGAAATGGGCACTATGCTCATTTCCGCTGTTCGTTTAAATACTTTGTTCTGAGTGACTCTATGCTGTGCCTTTTATGTAAAACTTGTATCAAGTGCATCTTACCTCATCATCCTTCCTTACCCCCCACCGTCTCTCTCTCTCTCTCTCTCTCTCTCTCTCTCTCTCTCTCTCTCTCTCTCCCTCTGTCTTTCTCTTTCTTTAACCTCAAACCCCTTCTTGTACGTTGGATATCTTTTATAATGACCCCTAGATTAAAATCAAGATTTAAGCAGAAATGTGCCAAACGAAATTGTGTTTGCATACTTGTCTAAATGCAGCACTTAGAAAAGCGTACAGGCAGCGGACGGCAGACGTAAGCTTGAGGAAGGCAGGGCTGTGCAGTTACGCCACCCGAGTGGGAGTAGGGAGGCGGGAATGGTCTCCTCTGGCAGCTGACTGTCGCAAACGCACGAAGAGAAAGACAGGAGGCACACAATAGTAGGAGAGGATTGTGATTCTTCTTAAGGTTTTGTTTGCACCTTGACGCGAGAAACGACATTACAAGCGATCCACGCTGAATGCAATGAGACAAAGTGAAGACGTCACGGGCACACCGTCGCATGCTGTCTGAACTCCTCACCTCCGGAGCACTGTCATTGGTTTATCAGCAGTCAAATTAATATCACGAGGTCCCAGAGGAAGATGCATTCATGTCGAAGGTGAAGCTGTAATATAACGAAACTCGTGTGGCTAGTTGCCACTTGTCAGAATACACAGCTGCCAAATGTAGGTAATAAAGGAATTATAAAGGTAATGGATTATAAACGTACGATAAACAGCCTGGCAAGAAAAAATGTTCAGAAATAGGTCAAATGCATATGCAAATGCATGCCTGGTGATGTCAGAATTGCCGCACTTGCTCGTACGGTGTGTGACGTTAATACCGATCAAACGGCGCAAAGCATGCTAGTTATTGTTGCCGTAAAACCGATTCGCGCTATTTATTTTAATGCTCGGTTATCATGAAGCGGCATTCATTCAATGCCTGAGTGGTTTGCGAAGCAGTAAGCTTCAATTTCTTTTGCTTTGTGCTTTTATTTCATTCCTGTATATTTGAAATGAGATTGGATTTGAATATAAATATGAATGTGGTGTTTCGTCCCTTTCAGTCACTTGCTGAAGAAGAACAGTACTGAACGAACATTTCGTTCAGTGCTGCTTCATGCACTCTGTCACATGATATTGTGATTGTCTAGTGATGCAACGATCATTTTTAATCTGCAGCGTGATCTATTAGAAATATTTCCCCGTACCACCCACTGCTAGCACACAATACGAGCTGGCAAGTGAAGCAGATGGACTTGCAAAGCACAAGACATAAGCTGGCCTTTGCGGAGCCGTTATGAATGGAATGACTAAGGAAACAGATGGTTTTATCAGTCAGAACGTTGACATCTGCCATGCAAATAACCGTCCTCTTAATCAATCGATGAAGATATATGCTGCAATAGGATGAAGAAGGAGTGCGGGGCTGACTGAAGACAGATTGTCGCGCCATATAATATTAGCCCCGATTCACTTTTAATGAAACGCGGTGAAGTTTGTACATGGTATTTCGGCTAACTGTGACCTAAGCGTGGATGGAGGATGAGAGTAAGACGAACCAACGCACAATTTCAGTGCTCTGTTTACAGAAACAGAAGTGAGCAGGAATGTTAAGGTAGTACTAAAACCTCGTAGCTATAAATCATGCCAAGCAGTATCTTTCTCCTGCTCTTTGCCTGGTTCAGGAAACACACCAACTTCGTTTGGAGGCTCTCTGGGTGCCAGTGAGTTATTGGCTACTCATAAGACTTGCCTAAAGACAGGCCTCCATGCACATACGCATACAAACACACACACACACACACACACACACACACACACACACACACACACACACACACACAAATTCACAAGCCCTGACGTGCAGATGGGACATGCTGATAGAGTTCAGCTTCAACACTTCTTGTGTAGGTTTAGTTTCAGCCCACTGCGTGTGAGATAAACACATCGTCGCATCTTGAAATACAAAAACAGAAGCTTCTTGTTACGGTTAAACTAAAAATGTTGCGCAGCAGACAGAACTTTCTGGCTGAACTTTTATGGCGCTAGTGCTCGACACACCCTCCCTCAACACTTCAGCCTCTTCTGTATAAATATTGGACAATTGGATCTCTGTTGTGTTATTTGACGTTGACCTTTACTGTTTAACCGTGTGTGTGTGTGTGTGTGTGTGTGTGTGTGTGTGTGTGTGTGTGTGTGTGTGTGTGTTGTCTACAGGGCTGTATAAATCACCCCAGGCTTCCAGTAACACTTAGTAAACACTTTGGCCCATCGCTCAACGCATGCTGGGCTCTGATGTTTATGAAATGTCAGCTAATACAGTGCTCTCCTGGCTCAGGCACAGCTTTTTTGTCTTTCTCCTTTTTTTTTTCTCCCCCTCCCTTCTCTTTTTCTTCTTTTCTCTCCAGCTATTACTCTTACCTTGTTGTTTTCTTTCTGTTTCTCTTTATCTGTTTTTCTTTTTCCACCCTACTCATGTTATCTTGTTCCACTGTTCCTGATATGATATGTTTATTTATCTGTCCTTTTTGATCTTTCCTTCTCTCTCTCTCTCTCTCTCTCTCTCTCTCTCTCTCTCTCTCTCTTTCTCTCTCTCTCTCTTTCTCTCTCTCTCT
>JAOVYU010000067.1:12539189-12551188 GCA_025674565.1 Synodontis membranacea
CCCCCCCCCCCCCCCCCCCCCCCCCCCCATTTAAATTGAATGTGTCTGAGTTGATTGCAGTGTTTAGACATGTTTAAGTATGTTGAAGAAAGTGTGAATCGATGATTAGTGACATTCTTCGACGTAAACCTAAAATGACGAACGAATGGGGAACATAAAAAAAAAAAAAAACGGAAATAACAGAAGTCCGAAGAATAGCTATGATTGTAACTTGGCCTGAATACTAAGGATGGGGTTAATGATCACTGTAAAGTGTGCGCTACGTTTTCTCTCTCAAGCCGGCACATTCCAGCATTCCGAAACAACAGTCATTTTACAGGTAGCTAAGTAAGGATGCTGTATGCGTCTCCTGACGAAGCTGTTAGACCGTACTGCACGCTCCGAGAGTATCCGGTACGCCGCTGTGCGCACGCTTACGATCAGTTGTACGTTGGTGTCGAATGCTATGATATGAATTAGCATTTCACTGCAGTCTCTCTGCGGAGCTGATAATGAAGTGCTTTTCCTCTTGTTGTTATATTGTAACCCTTGATTTAATTTCCCTCTAAAACCCATTAGTTCTAAATTCCTCCGGTCTCAGAGGAGGTGTATGCGCATCGCAACGGCTGCAATGGCTAATTAAGCATAGAGAATGATTTTCGAAATCATTTTAAAGTGCCGTCATAAGTGATGAAAATATAACTGCCTCAGCAGCTCTCCCGTAGCTTTTTTTTTTATTTTTATTTTTTTCTGTGGAACTTCGTATTTTCTGAAGTGTCGGGTATACGATGCAGATGCTACTACTTATTATCGTCAGATTAGATTAGCTGGATTAAACACCTCACATGCCGGTTTCTCCTTAAGACAAAAGGCTTCGTCACTGCTGCAGGGGGTAAAATGATAGGCAACCGTCTCAACACCACCCCTGGGTGTGTGCGTGTGCGCATGATCAGCGACTCCCAGAAGGCCCCATCTCCAAATATATCCGTACCCATGTCTGAGGGGACGCACATCTTCTCTGTTTGCTATTCTTAGGCCCACTTTCCTCTCTGGGTTCCGCAGTACGTTCATTCCACGGTGGAAATGTCACACGTCTCTCTGAACAAGGTTTACTGAACTCCGTATTGATCCTCAGAGGTCAGTTTTACACATGTTCAACTCCTTGATGTGCTCAGCATCTCAACATGCACACGACATGCCTTTTCTCCTTCTTGAACTAGACGAGGGGGAAAAAAAATGCTCGCATTTATTGCTTGCAGTTTTTTTTTTTTGAAAAAGTGTCTGGAAATAATTACCCATAAGGAGGCATTTAAATAAAAAATTAAAAAAATCTTTTTAGCAGGCATGGTAATTGGGCATCAAGTGCCTTTGTAATGTTATTACTGGTTTCTGAAATGACTAAAGAATTAATTGTTTAAGCTTTTATAACACCCTAGGTTATCGAAGTTAACCGACTGGAAGCCTGCGTTGCTCAGGAGCGACATGGAACTTGTATATCCACTACATGGGGAAGGATCTTGGTTTATAGAGAGTTAAGTAAATCATAGAAATGCCATATGGCAATCGAATGTATCCATTTGTACACTAGAGGAAAGTGTCTCCGTGTCTGTCTCTGCAACACGGCTCAGTTAGTAAAGATGTTGAGCCAAATGAGACAAGCATGTGAAAGTTTGCCAGAAGTGCTGCCTACTCTACGTAAAGAGCCGCTTCCTGAAAGGAAAGAAGAGTTTTCCAGTAGAGTGTCCACAATATCAATATCATAGCAAGACTGCATTAATATTTCTGTATGCTGCATAGGTCACGTGCGTTTATGTTTATTTATTTGTGTGCGTTTATGGACAAGCGATGGAACACCAGGCCAAATCTGCGCGTTGTACGAAATAAAAGATTTTCCGTAAGAGCCAGATAATATTTTTTTAACAAGCCGAGAATTGCGTGGAGCAAAGAGTGAATGGTGGTCATCCAACTAAAGCACCATTATGCCACTTTTTCTGCTCGCTGCCGTCGGTTTTAGAACGCACAAAACTCGTTAAACAAGAATTCCAAAATTGCAAGTACAAACTCCACAAGCTTTCAGCACAGCTACCCCCATTCCTGCAGTAGAATTCCTAAGAATTTTGCGTGTTGCTCAACAGCACCATCAAAAGATGTTTAGGTAGACATGTGATGGAATTTAAGCACAGTGACATTCGGGCTAACGTATACAGTATTGAGGTATTTATACAGATGAGGAGCCAGTAAAACCAGTCAGTTGATAGAGCAGTCAGTGTTGATGCACAGACAATATCATTTTGTTTAGAATTTATTTTATTTGTAGCCTGTATACTGTATGAGCGTGTGTGAGAGTGAGGGAAGATGGAGAAACTGTCATTAACGTACTGTTAATCATATCTTTTGTAAATCTAATCTTATAATAACCACATATGGCTGTGATGGTCAGGTGTCCACAAACCTTCGCCCATACATCGTATGTTATGTTCAGCTTCTGTGAAACTCATAATAGAATTCACTCGAGTTTGTGTGCACGCGTGTGCCTGAGTGCATGTGTGCAGGAGAGAGAGAGTGATTGGAGTGGAGAGCTAACAGTACATTTCGCCCTGCTCTCTATCAGGTTGTATGGGGGGAAATTTGGGTGGTCTGTGAATGACCGGACGTGACGCAGCACACCAACAACTACTCACTGTCAAAAGCAGAAACTACATCATCACCATCTCTGTAGTCGTCTCATCACTACACTCACTAAATATTACAAAAGACAAAGTAAAGTTCCATGCTGAGTTCACTGGCTCCAACTAATTTCCATAAACGGTATAATAGTGACTATAGTTTAATCATAATTTATTTTTGCAAAGTTATATTTCGTTAGCTATGGACACACCATACATTTTTATTTAAAATGTGTTCAGCGATTGCATGATCAAGATTTCCGCCGCGTAATCGGGCCGGCGGCAGTGTTGGTGTCAGATTTAGCTTTCCTTGTGTGTTACCAAGCATATAAGTAGCCTGTAGACGAGCAAAGGAAAACAGTGGCACACTTTTAAAATTAGAAAGCGACCAGATCTAGGCCGAGAGCAGCACAAGCACGTCTATCGTCCGCTTATGTCTCATCATCGATGCAGACTGAATTTCTCAAGGTCCTTAGATCTAATTTATCTGTATCACATAAGGCATACGTGAACTGATCTAATCCAATCAGTATTTTGGAAGTATTAAGTTACGTGTTTAAGCCTAACGGTGTCAGAGCTGCTAAAATCAGAGGTTGCCTGGTGATGGGCTCGAGAGTTAGTGACTATGAACGCAATGTTCGCGAGACAACCTTATGGACAGATGCAAATAAAGAGAGATGGAGTGAAAGGCTAGACTGCGGGGAAGACGTCTCGATTGGTATGTGTGAGGAGTAAACGTGTTGCGTTACGTCCTGACCGTGGACAGAGAGGGACGCTATAATAGCAGCAACATTAGGGAAAGAGCAGGATTGCCATAAACGTCTGAGGGAGGCTTAACAGGGTGTGAAAGATGGCGTAGGCTACAGAGCAGTGCTGCAGGGGGGAAAAGGCCTCCTGAAAGCTTTTTAATGACGCTCTCCGCAATTGCCCACTGCCGTAATATGCACACTGAGAGCCTCTTTCTGATGAGCCATCGCTTTTGGACTGATAATCTGCTGCAAATTCTCTCCTCAGGAACCGCTTGGGTGTGTGTGTGTGTGTGTGTGTGTGTGTGTGTGTGTGTGTGTGTGTGTGTGTGTGTGTGGCCTGATGGATCTGCTTATGGAATGCATTGTTTGCTTCTGGGTCCACGTTGCCAGTTTTCCTTCACAGGGGTGCTTTTATGCTCAGGATTTCATTACGCAGTATTCCCTTTACAGGCTTCTGTACAGCAGTATGAGTCTGTGCAGCTACACAGTGCGAAGTGAACTTGTGCTTGTTTGTGAACACATGCTCGCATGTTTTCCCTTTTATAGCTAGTAACGTTATCAGAGTGCCTGCAGGTTATTTGATGCCTTTCACAAATGTGAAATTTCTTCGATTTGCCAGTCAAGCAGCTCAGGCTGATCACTCTCGGCCTGTTTGCCACTGCAACATTTTATTTGTCATCCGTAACCTTTGTCGGGCTGGTTATAGACTAAAGGCCGCTGCCATTTGTATTCTGTCCTCTGCAGCGCCTTTGCCGTTAGAGCTTGTCGTCCATCTGACGTGACGATGCACCATTCGGGGGACATGCTGTGAAACGAGCAGCGCCACTAATTCGTTTCTTCTCCCTCACGAACGTTATAGAGCTAATGCAGAGGGAGCTTTGGATGGGCGGATGGGGAGAGCCTTCGTACTTGTTCTCCGTGTGTTTGGTGCCAAGGCTACCCACGAGGGCCTACAACAGCCTTGAGTGAAAGCTAACGGACAATATCAGCAGACAAGATTAAAACTAGTCCTGGTTGGGGACAAATGAATTCTTCAGGTCTTGCGTTTTGTTTTAAAGAAAGTTTGCTTTGTGAATGATTTTTAATCTATACTAATTAATTACGAGTGACCATTAGTTACCAAGACTCTTCTTGAATTTTGAAGCTGATTCTTAAAGCTTTGTGTGTAATTTTTAGTTCATCGCCCTTCTGAATTGTGAAATTCAGGATAACGTTCAACTAGGATTCTTCAACCCTTTTATTATTGTATGCATGACATTTTGTATGACTGGGAATGGTAACTGAGCTGTTTCAGAGCCAGCGAGGAGATCAGAGTGCAGCGAGAAAGGCGATATGAGGACGGCAAGTGGGACACAGGAGAATAAGAAGGCAGGTATTTGAAAGTCAGACCACGGGCGAATGCAAAGCCTGCACTGATGACCCACCACAGATAAAGAGGAGCAGAAAGGTTTGTCGGTGTGTTTCAGTGGATGCACTGACATTTACTAAGATTCTGTCTGGACCATTTTTTGTTTTTTTTTAAATGGAGAAAGCTATCAGTGGTATCTCGCTCCTTTATACATGAACGCATCTCTGTGACACACACTGACACAGACTCGCTCCCCATGCCTGTGTGTGTGGTCTGGCGAGTGGTGTGAGAGGCGCTGGCGCTGTGCCCTGTGGAGATTTTGGTGCTTTGTTGTTTTGTTTTTTTTTCAGGGGTATTCAATAAAAACTTAAAGAGGGCCAGTAAAATTCTTACGCAAAGGTCCACACCAGCATAATGTCATAATTTCCCTCATTTTGGATTCTTTGTTACCTTGACTCGTTCCTTCGGACTCTGTCAAATTGTGGCTGGCTGCGTAAAAAGTGCTTTTCTAACTGTTTTCACAAACACGCAGGCAAGCACATCGACTTGCCCCATTCGCAGCGTCTCTCAGAGCCGAGCGTTCCGCTGAGCGGCATCACATGGGGTGATTTACGCTGCGTGAGATCGATCTGTGTACACATATTGGCTAGCGTAAAGACTTGCTGAAAAGCTGTGCGGCTGAAATGAGACTACCGTAAATGCAAGAAAAGCTGCCCAGATAAAAGTACAAACGTAATAACAGGTCGGGTCTTTATAGAATGGCGCCTGGGTCCGGATTCGGACCGCGGTCCGCCAATTAGTGACCTGGGCTATATGACCTCGCTCTTTAAGCCTCTGGGCGAGAGAAAGAGAAAGTCAGACAGCCTTTAGCTGAACTGTAACAGAACCAAGTGTATTATTCCCTCCCACTGCGTGCTACCTTTAGTCGACACTCCCACTTCAGTGGCCTTGTAGACTTGTCGTAAATCGTCATAGAAAAACATGCACTGATATAGGCGAACAGGTCTACATCACGTAAACCCTCTTCCTCGTTCGATATGTATTTATACGATTTGTATGTTACTGTTTGATTGGTTGGAGAAAGTACATTATAAATTAGATTTACGTAATAAATCATAGTTCTTTCCTCGATCAAAAGCGTCCTCAAGACGTTTTCGTCATACAAAAGCCTTGCTAAAAATTCCGCTATAAAACAATTATTTATTTGTTATATAATAACATCGTTCCTTTATTCTGTAATCGTTTAATCCTAGTCAGGGTCATGGTGGATCTGGAGTCTGTTAGTGATCTGGGCAGATCCACGTGGATAAACTCCTCTGTGAGTCAGGATCGAACCACCTTGAAACACCCACAATATTAATATCTTATTGTGAAATCTAAGTGTGCATGCATTAGTGATCAAACTATCAAACATGTCTGCAGTCTCTTTGTACATCCCTGTTTAGGAGACAGAAAAAGCAAACGCCATTTAAGGGTTCTTAGATGCATTCTTTTCTTGCTTAAGCAAGCTTGTGGTACAAAAACATATGCATGACATGGATTATTTGTGACTATTAAAATGATAGGAAAGAGACAAAGATGGTGAGATTTAAGAGGAGGAGAAAAGGATCACCGTCAGCATTCATTTTTTTTTTGGAGCAGTGCATTCTTAAAAAAAAAAAAAAAAAAAAAAATGTTCAGGGCTGCTAAACGCTCTGATTAAAGTACTATATATAAGTAGGTGTGGGTGATTATGACATAAATATTGTATCCCAATTCTCGAAGGCGTTTCTGCGACACATGATCTGTCACAATGTGTAGATTGGCCTGCAAACTGCCAGCAGTACAGTAGTGTTGAATACAAAGTACCCGTTGGATATTTTTAAATCATGGCTACACAAGGGAATGAATTTATTATTATTAAATTATATTATTAATATAATTTTTTAAATAACTAAATTTAATTTATTAAATATCAGAAAAAGATTTACATGCTTTTTTTTTTTTTATAAATGTTAAATTTTAAAATAAAATAACACTCAAAACAAGGGAAAAAGAAAAATCAGTACAAATGTAAAACTATTTTAACGTTTAAGAACAAGTATAAAATCGGCTGTTTCCAGTATGTTTTAATTGAATTTATAAAAAAAAAAAAAAAAATTATTAAAAATTATTTCACAAATCTGAGACCATGTTGAAAATTTGGGATTTTTTAAAAAATTTTATTTAAAATTGGAAATAAACAGAAGGTTTTAGACTTCTGGAATATTTAATATGAAGAAAGTGAATGTAAAAGTAAATTTGTAGGTCTCTAGTTAAATGTAAGCAAATTTGTGAAGTTACCTGCGTGTAATCTATTCTAATGAAGCATGTTTCCAGATGACACTTCTAAGGATTTGATGTAGAATGGATCATAAGGCTTTGTGCAAGCTTGTGGAGTCCATACCAGCTCAAGTGCACACTGTCGTTAAATCAAAAGGAGGAACCTTCTAAATGCCAAGAAGCTCTGAAATTCATGTAAATATTTTAAAGATTCTACTTCTCACTAATATAATTTACAATGAAATCTATTGTATTAAATTAGAAAAGAATGCAAAATAGAAGTATTTTCACAAGTGCTTCCCACCATGCGTACCTCCAGAACAATGACTTTATTTGTCATGGTATGAATATTACGGCGTCATATCAGCCAGGCCTTTGCGTAAGCTCACGTGTTGTTGGATGCTATTATTCATTAATGCCAGAGCAGAGTGTACTGTTCCTGTACTTTGCACACGTAATATGACAGGGTAAGACGAACTGTTCGATTTATATGACCTTTTAAGGAGACAGGAAGTTATGACTAAATTAGTAGCTGCAGTTATGTCATGTTGTTCTGATGTATTTGTAGGATCTGCGGATCTACCCGATCTCCATCCGCTCGGCTTGCCCCGGTAACCACAGGAGTCTGTTAATGGTGGTGAAACTGAAATGCGCGTCCGTAGTGACCACCGGGCCAATGCAGTGCCAGGCTCGGCGGGTGTAATGGAAGATGACTGTTGACAAGAATGAATGCTTTTTTTTTTTTTTTTTTCTTCTTTTTTTTTTTATATAATCTATATTCTTTTTACAGCATGTAATAAAAGCCTATAGATCCTTGTTGTATGGATGGATGGGCGGAAAGTCAGGCAGGACTGCACCAGAATGCCGGCTTGTGGCAGATTTGCTGTTTGCAACAAAAATTGTGAGTGCTTCAGGTCTGTGGGCTAGTCATTGAGCAAGAAATCCCCAAACCTCAGAACAATCAAGCTAAGCGTTGGCCCTGTACACACACGTACACGTAGACATGTGGATGGATGAGTGGATGGAGTGGTGGTTGAATGAATATTTAATGTGTTAAATAAGTGAGCGATCTTTCTGGGAATTGAAGTCCCTTTGATAGAACTCCAGTCTTCATCTCTCTGACTTTCTGCTCCCATAAAACACACAGTAGGAATGAATTTTTCCTCATATGTACCTGCGTGATTGTGTGTGTATCTCTCTCTCTCTCTCTCTCTCTCTCTCTCTCTCTCTCTCTGTGTCTCTCTCTCTGCTCAGCTGCCTTCCATCTTTCTCTCTCTCTCTCTCTCTCTCTCTCTCTCAGGCACCCTAATGAAGGCATTATCTTGACAAGTCACGGAACACAAAGCGGCTGTAATTTCGGCTTTATCACAGTGTTTGTGGTTCTGTGAACGTCCTCATCAGCTCCAACGGAGGCAGAACGCGTAGCCGAGCCTTATTATTTATTATTCTGTGGAGACGGAGAAGGAAAGCTCGCTAAGCGGTTATGGCTTTTAGCTATTGTGGTGGTCCCTGAAGAATTAATGAACGTGTGGTTCTATCGAGAGAGCCACCGATTCTTCCAAGCTGCCTTTAATGTTACTCCGCAGGTTTTATTTATTTATTTATTTATTATTATTATTATTTTTTTGTGCCAGAGAGCATTAGCAGGGCTAGAAATCCTGAGCTAAATGTGCAGAGCTTATATCAGGCCTCCCCAGATTAAAGCTTAACCCCACGCGAACAATCTCCGCTTTAGGACGCGTTCAACTGTGCCCGTCCGGCTCTGATTCACTCCATCCTGAAACACATTCGGTAGATTTATATTGCGATGTTTGTGGCGTGTTTTGAGTGATTACGGGGCCAATTTTTTTTTTTTGTTTTTTTTTTGTGTTATTCACATGAGAAGTGTTAAAACTAAAATAAGAGACGTTGCGAACACAGGTTCAGTAGTGTTTAACAGGAGACAAATGATCATCAGTCTCGAACATAAACATGATAGTAGTTCGTTTTGGTGGTTAGGCCCTAAAAGCAAAAGAGCAAGAGGTATTTTCCTCACTTACCATTTCCCAGAGATGTTCAGTGTCTGGAAATCAAACTAACATATACAGTAAGTACTAGAGATAACAAGGCAGCAGGACTCAGAGTTTCATAACGCTTTGCAGACTCGGCTGGGCTAGCTAGATAAGTTGACGAGCATGATGCCGCTGATGGCAGCATTAGCACGAGAGTTCAAGCGTATCCGTTCAAGTAGGATGTATAGCAGAGAAAGTGAGAGCGCTGAACAGACTAAAGCACTGCCGCAGCAGTCTCTAAAGTAGAGCTGAAGTGAGTGCTAATTCCACTCCACTATCAGCAGGTGGTTGAATGACTTTGCAGATAAAATAGGAAACCTAAACCACTGCGAACACAGACCAACGTGTTGATTAAAAAAAAAAAAAAAAAAGTAAGGTGACTCAGAATTTCAAAAATAAATCTCAGTTATCATTAATAAGTAACTCAGGGTGGGTTTTTCCTTTAAGGACATGCCCATCCATCTGTTACAGATCCCCACACAAGTTTGTCGTCACGTTTGCGTGGCATCGATCAGCCATGATATTAAAACCACCTGCCTAGTATCGTGTATTGGTCTCCCTCGTGTCACCAAAACGGTTCCTACCCATCAAGGCATGGACTTCACCTGAAGATGTGCCGTGGTATCTGGAACCAGAACATTAGAAGCAGATCCTTAAAGTCCCGTAAGGACCTCTATGGATCGGACTTTTTTTTTTTTTTTTTCCTGCAGCACATCCCATAGATGCTTGATCAGATTGAGATCTATGAAATTTGGACATCAAGTCGACACCTTGGACTCTCGATCATGTCTCTGGCAGGGTGCGTTATGCTTCTGAAAGAGGCCGTGTCCATTATTGAATACCGTCGCCGTGAAGGAGTGTACTTGGTCTGCACCAATATTTAATTATGTGGTACATGTCAAAGTAACGTCTACACGAACGCCAGTCACCTACTGTATGATCCTGTTTAGCTATCGCAATTTGGTCTTTGTCAGAGTTGCCCAGATCCTCAAGCGTGCCCAGTTTTTCCTGCTTTCAATGCATTGCTTTCGAGAGCTGCCACGAGAAAGGCGTGGGCACTTGTCAAAGTACAACACGGTCAAAAACTGCTGACAAAGCCCAAATGAAAGCTATTGCTATTAGAATGGCATCTCAGTGTTGGGTGGCGACCAAGGCAATGTTGTTTAAAGCTGGATTGACTGGTTGCTACTGGCTTTTCACCAGAGACTTCAGCTGTATAATGGCTGGGTAACCAGGTTTACGCTGACAAACCAATATTAAAGATTTTCCTGTGTCTGCACTATTTGTCCAATTAGGGTGGAATGCGTAAGGTTCAGTGGCGTCATTTTTTGAAGCTGTATTCTGCTACGTCAGTTCTCTATGCTACCATTAACTAGCAGTTCTTACTTACAGGGTGATTTCTTACTAACGAGGTTGTTGACATCCCTGATGTCCGCATTCTCTTAACTTGGTGTGTGGTGGTCCCACTTGGATACCCTTAACATTTACACTTCCCTTATCAGTTTGTACTCAAGTCTCACCCTCGCTTCCGTGTACTGTATAATCTCATCTGGAAGCTGTAGATTTATACCCAAGACTGAAGCTGTTGAATTGAACTAAATAACTTGCACATTGCATGGGTTTTTTTTTTGTGTTGTAATTTAACCATGTTGTCATTTAAGCAACATCCAACGATAAGATGCATGTCACACTGCCCTTTAATAATCAATAATCTGATCACTGAGAGTTACACAAAATTCTGTCTATTGTGAGACATATATAAATACGTCTACTTTCCAGACAAACCTGTTTGTGTAGCTCACCAATTATAGGCCTGGAGTCTTTCTTCTCTTGCTCTGACTCAGGGAAGGGCGATTTGTTGCGACTTTGTGCGGTCTGCGAGCCGAGGTGCACTCTTGCACAGTGGTTAAGGTTGAGGAATGGGAAGTGACGGTATAAGTCAGTAAACTGCGATGCAGATGTCCAATTGAAAAGAGAGGAAACTAATTTGAGAGCGGGCATTAATGAGGAGAAGGTTCTGGCCCAGTTGGCATTAGTCATAAACTAGGTATGAATGAACCTGGCGGTCACGTGACTGAATTAATAATGGAAGGGCAGAGTAAACAGACACAAACGCAAACACACCAAAGCAGGCTTAAGTCTCATTTGTGCCTCTTGCCCTGGAATGCAGTTGACATTCCTCGAATGGTGAAAGTGACCTTTCCAAGTGCCTCGGAGTTCATGATTACAGTGAGGTCAGCACACCCTTTTATTCAGAAACAAAACTATAAATAAATGAATGTCCTTCACACGTGCAGCGTTTGTATTCCCAGTTGCACCGAAACTGCGTTCTGGTCATACCAGTGACCATGTGCTGAGACGCAGTGGCGATTCAAAATTTGTCCAGGCACTGTATAGGCATGTGAACAACTCGGTAATAAATGTCTGTTCTGAATTTGGTCTTTGTTCAGATGCAATCAGAAATCAGGGGTTGAGTTTCTCTTCTCATTTAATATTCACTCTAAAGCGTAACGCTTTCCCCGATCATTCTATGAGTAATCACTCTTTACGCTCCACGCCTTATTTTGCTAAACATGCACCAGTGTTCAAACTAGCTGCAGAGCATTTGATTGCTTTTTTGTGTTTTGTGGCTCCCACTGTCTCATCGCTCGTCTCTCATCTCTCATCTCTCAGGCCTTCTTTCAATCTGTCTTTATGTAGAATCAATGTCAGGGCCTGGAACCCATCCTATCTCCACACCCGCATTTAATTATGCATCACATTTGTGCTGTGTGTTTGTGTGCGTGCGTGCGTGTGCGTGCGTATGTGCATGTGTTAGTATTCTGGGGGTGTGTGTGTGTGTGTGTGTGTGTGTGTGTGTGTGTGTGTGTGTGTGAATTGCTGTGGGTCTTGTCTGTGTGTGTGA
>JAOVYU010000067.1:12581333-12598602 GCA_025674565.1 Synodontis membranacea
TTAACTCACACACATGGATTGTTCCCTCCAAGTGTCTGAAATAGTTGTTATTCCAGTCGTCTTTTCAAACGTCTGTCATTTTACGCGACTTGAATTTGAACACTGATGTTCCAGGCAGGAGTCTGATCAATATCACCTCACTGCATTCATTATAGTGATCACCATCTCTAGACGGCCCACAGCCAGCCAGCTTGACTTATCTTTTGTATGTGAATATCTCAGCTTTTAGTTTAGTCTTTTCCGAGAAAAGGGGCCTGTGATCATATTTTTCAGATCACAGTCTCTCATCCTTTGAAAAATCAGACTTCTTCAGCCCAGCTTATCCACCATCCCCCCACCCCACCCCCATCCTTCTCCCTTACACCCTCACCCCCACCCCCTTGCTGAGAGTGCGGGGGTGTGCTACATGGCTGGGCAGGAGCGGGGTTGGATTGCTGCCAACCGTCAGACCTGGTGTAGAGTGGCGCATGGTGCCAGCACGTGCCAGGTGGTCGGCATGAAAGAAGGCCCACTGGAGGCCAGACAGACGATGCTGTTCATGCTATTAGTCAGCAGGGAATTGAAGAGCACACAAGTCCTAGCCACCCCGAAACAGAGGGGAAATTTGTTTTGCACAGTTTGTTTTCTGTATTCTTTTATCATACTGTACTGACATATGATCTGTTTGGTCGTTCCAACAGTGTTTTGCAACATGATTAATATCAGCTAGTATTTTGTTTGTTGAGAGATTTCAATGCTTTGGATGCTTTATCTCCCCCACAATAAAGGCTAGCCTTTATAAGGTACTACAGGTATGTCTTAGATAATCAGTTCCACTTTTACTGTGGTGGTGATTGGCATTAATTACTTTGGAGTCATCAAGTCACAGCTCTTTCCACCAAGTGTCAACCATACCCAGTAAGTGTTTGACTATATAACATCATCTCATTGCAGATACTAGGATACTTGTTTAGACGCTTGACCAATAGAGACACAGTATCAGCATTTTTCGTCTGTATCTTCTCCATCTTGAGCTTCTTGCTTTACTGACTAATGAACTGATTGCTGACTGTTTAGAATTTGCTGCTTGACAAATTCTGACGCATGTCTCGGGTTTCTGCCTCTCTCCGATTATGCTGTTTTTCTTTGATTCAGTGCTTGCAAGCAAACCATTTACATCACAAGATGTTCTATTCTTTGTTGCTGTCTTTTCCCACTAACTTTCCAGGGCACTTTCACACTTGACCTAAATTCTCAGTAATAATCTGCAACCCAGGATCGATTGTGGGCTTGCTTTGGTCATTTCCTTATAACCGTGAAGTGTGAAAATGTATGCGGAGCTTCTGCTGTATATGCAGTTTTGTTAGCAAATGGTAGACAATAGGGACAGTCCGTTATTGTTGTTATTCACATTTATTTCTATTCTATAGCACAATTCTATTGTGAATAGTTTAGGCGCAGCCTTCCAATAGAAACTGGTCACTCGTACTCGGCTAATCGAGAGTTGTAACCACTTGTGTTCAACTGCCTTCTTTACTCCATTCATGTAGAAGAAATTTAGTTCTCAACCCTCAAATAACCACATTCCTTTCCCCATGACTGTGAAATCTGAAACAGGATGTAACGCAACACTACCAAGTCGAACTTGTTTAGCCCGTTTAGCCCTGGGAGCAAATAGCCTTGTTGTGATCTTGCCACTAACGCCGTCCCATAGATCACAGCTGCACCCAAGATCTGTTCCCTGGACCACACCTGGAATCCGAAACAGCTGTCACATTCTACCAAGCAAACTAAACTGCCTCCGGAATAAAGCTCAAGTGTGAATATGCCCTCAAACTGTCTTCTAGTGGCACTTTTTGAGCTCGCCTGATTTGAGAAGCATCATGTTTCGCAACTGGTGACTTTATGATCAAACCCAAGAAAGGCAATTGAGGACGATTCCTCCGTGTCCTTTTAAAGTCAGGATAAGTGAAACCCAGCTTCTGACTGACTGCTTACTGTGAATGGTGAAAGGAGGGAGGACTGACTGTAATGGGGGACAGTTGAATAGTTTGTTTATCTCATTCGAAAAACAATAAAGCATTTTGGAATTTGTTTTACTTTATTGACACTGCATGGCTGGCTGTATTGTAAATTGCACCCACCACTAGCACCTTTCATCTCATATTGAGTGCAGCATGGAACACCAGCAGGCCCACGAAACAAACGATGCCTGCCACCTTCCTGCTTTGTGCGCCTTCCTATTTGCATCTCTATTGATTATTGTTTTTCTCTTTCAATCTTGCCTTTCTGTCCCTGTCATTCTTCCTCTCCACTTGTTTATGGAAGGTAAGGAAATTAATAGGGCTACCAAGCATGAGCCTTTTGACCTGGGTGTTTCGTAAACGTGTTATTGTAGAAAGGGTCACGGCAATATAGATTTTTTTTCTTCTCCTTTTTTTTTTTTTTTTTTTTGACATGGTGTGTAGGCTGTCTCCTACACACCATGTCATTAGCACAGAAGTCAATCGGTGTCGAGGCTTGCAAACCTCTGTATTAGGCTGGGCACAGTCATGGCTCCGTTTAAATTAAATCGATTGCCTACATTAGCTGTGATTTTCTTTCATTATACCTCAAATGAAGTACAGTTTTACTCTGAATCTGTTCTTGGTCTTGCATAGGGTATATTTGCATGCACATGACTGCTGAAGAACCAGTGATGATACCTGAAAGCTTCTGAACCATGTAACTGAGATAACAGTGGATGCTACAATAGTATGTGTATGGAATGGACAGGAGAAAGCACTGTGGCGACTTGGATTTTATTTTTGATGTTCTAATTCAGGTCCTTTTCTTTCTTCACAGCATGCAAAAGTTTACTCAACAAAAAGTCAGATGGGGTCAAGGTAAGAGAAAAAGGCTTTAGTAATTATTAGCGGTTTCTTCGCTTTAAGATGTTGATCTCCGATTTGTAATTTTTTAAAAATACATAGAGAGCTGCAGTACATAATCATACATATGTGGGGTGGCCACAGTTATGTGATATACTGTGTACAGTTCTACAAGCTTTCCTGTATTTTTTTTTTTTTTCCACACATGGAAGTTGCAGCATTTTAAAATCTAGTTAGTCCCAAGAGTGAAAAGGGAGAAAATGATGTTCATCAGGCAGACTGACTGTTTTTACCTTGACAAAAAACTAGATGGGATTTTGTACTGTATGTATGTAGGATTTACATAACGTTATGGACTGATGATTTGATTAATCTCATATTTTTATGGTTATGTATATCCTCTCATCTTAAGGATGTAATGGTACATATTATGGTTCTCAATATAGTTTTTGCCCCAAAAAGGGCATTTATCAAAACGTTTAGTAACACATGCATGCAAATGCCCTGCCAGTGCAATATTTCAGCATCCATTGTATCTATGAGTATTATATTCCATGTCGTCCGTCAGTCTGAATAGGAAACTGTTGTATGTCTCCTCTCTGCTGCAGCCCCAGACAAACAACACTAAAAACAGTGTAGTGAGTGCTGTAGTGAGTGCCCTGAAGGAGAGCAACATGGCCTCCTCCACACCAATGGTACCTTCATCCTTAATTCAATCCTTAACCCAGTGTGCCGTGCTGTACCTGTCTGTAGATCATCCGTTTGCTAGTTTGTTTTTGGTCCACCTGTATACCGTCATGCAATCCCGCTGCACATTTTTTTTGTGGTATTCTTTCCTTTTGTAAACATGATTTAAGTTTGGCTTGGTATGGCTTTTTATGTATACCTGCTTGTTCTCTTCTCGCCCCTGTGTGGACCATACATGTATGTGCTCGCATGGCTTACTCTATTGTAGCTAATTAAAACGCAAGTTGGATAATTGAAGTCATCATGTCGTTTCAGGATTGGTCAGAGTGCAGTAACGGTCACTGTTGTAGTTCTGACATATCGTTAAAGGTCCACTATGTAGGATTCAGCCACTTGAATAGCCCTCCCTTACCCTTCTCTTTCCAAGAGTGTATCAGAATGTACAGTGGCCGTGCGTACTTCCAAGTCCATACGTTCATACTCTCTTGCTTTTTCCATGCTAAATAATAAGTATGATCCTCCGTTTTTTAAAAATTTAGGTTCTCCAACTTGTTAGCCTGCACCAAAAAACATTCTTTTTCTTTGTCATCCGTCCAGTGCTTCACGCTGCCACTATAAAAACATGAAACATGAAAGGCACTCTAAAGACTTTTGTCTGTTCTGTGCTGCTGTCTCTGGGCAACATGGTGACGCCGTAGAGGTGGACCCATGCCCTATGTAGATATAAAAGGCTCATTCTAAGCTTATGAAAGCATAATTCCTAGTTACAGGTAATTAGACGCTAAAGAAATCATACTTATGAATTCCATACGTATGTTGTGGAATATATACTCCGTTTCTGTTAAGATACCCTCAAAATCCTACATAGTAGACCTTTAAGGAAGCGAGTGAAACTGGAAAATATGAGTTGGTACTCAACCTTATGATGTCATAAAATATAAGAGCCAATCACATTCTTATATGCAAATACAGTCCATGCAGCACTGGTTTACAAGGGAAGGTGGTGGGTGTGTACAGGGTTGGTGGCATTTATAATTTGTATATCCATCGTATCTGGATTTCCTGATTAGTGTAAAAGTGTGCACGAGCTTTTCTGTGCCTGCATTGTTTTGTGGAGGTAAGTTTTATATCTGATTTAGTAACCGGTCCTCAGCGCAACCCTTGGACGACTCTAAAGTAAATACTCCCGTGGTTTTATGTGACTTCCAAAATGCTCACGTGCAGTTAAATGATATGGGTCACTCATTGTCCTGTAGCAAATCTGCTTCATCAGCAGACTCACATTGGTCTGGAGTGGAAGTTTTCTTTCAGTAAAATGAAGAAAGCGAAAACGCTCAGTGTGCTCCCATCAAAAAGGTTAACGTGGAGAGAGAGAGAGAGAGAGGAAAAAGCTAAAGAGCTACCTTTTAGTGAATGCAGTTTCACTGCTCAAAAACAGCCATGAGATGAGAGCAGTGCACCCTGCAGGGTCTGGCACAAGAAAGTGAATCGACACTTGAAATGGTCTGTGCTTGTACGTGCTGCCTAGAGAGCTTGGCGATGAGCATCCTGGGACCTCCAACATGCACCATTAAAGTGCACTGTTAACCTCTCCCCCAGTAGAGGTCAGATGATTACTCCATCATAGGGCTGACAACAGACCGGCAGGACTGAAACACACAGCCAATTTATCAGAGCAGGTTTTAGGAGCCTGGAAAGAATTTGTCATTCATGGAACAATGACGTGGTTAGCACAGTCGCGGGTCCCGGGCGAATGTCCCGGGTTCGATCCCTGGGTCAGCCAGGGTGCCATTCTGTGCAGAGTTCTCATGTTCTCCCCATGCCTATGTGGACTTCCTCCGGGTATTCAGATTTCCTCCCATAGTCCAAAGACAGGCGGATTAGGTCAGTTGGCTATTCTAAGTTGAATGTTGTTCGTCCCCGAGTTGTCTTGTCGTGGATTGGTGACCTGTCCAGGGTGTACCCTGCCTTGCGGGGGATTGGCTTCAGCTTCCACGTGATGCTTCCGCAACGAATAAGTGGTATAGAAAACAACAACATTCGCTACACAGGTATTGCATGACCATTACTTTGTTTGTCTTGTAAGCATGCTCTCTGTTCCTGACAATAAAAGCATGTCATCATTAAAGTTTTATTTGTAGCTTGCAAAACCATAATTGTTCTTTCATGTTTTAAATCCTACAGGAGCCACAAACTACAGTAGTTCACAACCCACCAGATGGTACCAAGGTCAGTCCTTCTGGTGATGTTCTCTGGAGAAGGGAATAAGTGGAAGGATAAGTTTTAATATAGGAATCAGTGCAATGGTTGGGGGGGGGGGGGGGGTTTACCATAATCGGTTTGCATACACGAGTATGTGATCTTGATATTGTAGGACGATAATGGTTTTCCAATATTGCTTCTTGTTCTTGTGAACGTCTCTCCATCAACGACTCTTCGTAGGGCTCCACGGAGAGCTGCAACACCAATGAGGAAGAGGATATGAAAGGTAGGAAAGGTAGACAACCCTTCTGTCCTCTTTTCGGCATGCCTCCAGCACTGTCATCTCATGATTACCAGTGCAGTTTTAATAACGCAAATCTCTCTCCTTGTCAAGCTATAACCATCATATCCAGTTTTAACAGGTGATTTGTCAGAAAGGCTTTAAACAGGCACTGATGGTTTGCCATAAAAGTCTGTAATGCAGCAGTTTATTTCTGAGTTCAGTCATGCATAACAAATGTATTAAGTGAAATGAAGCTATATAACGGAGCAGACAGGAGAGAGATTAAAGTAAGTATTAGGAAGGTAGATCAAAATCCGTATCAATATCTGAGGATTGCTGATACGCATGACTGTGGCGTTGAATAAATCAGCTTTGTAAGAAGTCATATCAAGTAGAAATAGGGCATATTCACAATTCAGCCAGTAAACTTGATTCATTTTGTACCCTCGTAATCATTTGCATTTCTGCCTGCTGTTTTGTGGATGGGGGTTCCGTATCCATCTGTATGTGCACTTGTCAGAAGTTTACATACAGTCATCTTGGACCTGAATGTAACAGCAATATTGGGCTTTTTAAATTATTTATCCAAGTTATTTATTGAATTATTTAATTGTTTTTTTTCTGGGGAAGAATGATTGTACGACATGCATATTTAAGAGGGGAAAAAAATTGGTGAACTAATAAAAACGGGTGTGTGTATATTCTTGACCCTGTATTGATTTCAGAAAATTCTAATTAATGTAAAAGTTGTGCATCAAATTCTTGTATTCTATTATACAGTCATTCTTCCCCAGAAAAACAATTAAAAAAAAAAAAAAGATATCACATTGCTGTGATATTCATGTCCATGATGACCGCATACTGCAAATAGATATATGCATAGGTGTGTGTGTGTTCTTGACTCTGGTGGCTGGTGTGTGTGTGCTGTGACCCTTCATTAGCATGTTTTGTAAGAACTTGGTCACAATCCTCTATGAAGGCTCAAAACTGCTGAGACTTTCTTCCCTCATTTCCTTTCCTTAGTCACCTCTAACCCGAAGAGCATCTTATCTTCTCAGCCACATCAGTGGCATGATTCAGGTGATGAGGACAGGAAATTGGAAAGGAGACTCAGGGAAAGGTTTCACCAAGTTCATGGCGGTGATTACTAACTTTGCTCATGCCACAGCCAGCTAGACAGTGTTATTTCAGCGATGATGGTTCTCACTGATAGTGAGCTGGGCACAGAGCAGGATACACTGATGTGATTACCATGGAGTCCCATTGGCTGTTTAGACTGCCTGTGTTGTTATTAGGCCAAGACTTAATTAATAGAACCATTTTATCCAGACACATCCTCCTCCAGCTGCACCTTATGAACGTAATGTTATTGTAATATCGATAAGCCTACAGCAGAGTGAGTGTGTGTTGGTGTGTTTTTCTCCCGGTGGTGTGTGTCGTGCTGGTTTTGGGGCCGCGCCAGTGGAGAGTGCTCAGGGGACCAGCAGTGACAGTGCGGTGATGAGTCAGTGCAGTGCCGGGGATGAGCCGCCAGCTCTGGTGGCATCGCCACAGTGCCCACCAGCCAGTAAGTCACAATCCTCTGCTGCTACGCAGCATCTTTTGCCCCTTTCCTATGATCCTCCATACTTATTCCACCCCTGTGGCCAGTGTGTGAAGTCTTCCAGTAACTGCTCGGAGCATTTGCAGCCACTCCACCTCCACCAAACAGTTCACGATCATTGCTTCTTTTTTCTTTCTACCTTCTCAGAACACTTGGTGCAAATGCCATGCTCCTCCCGATTTTTCTCCTGTCCACTTGCTACTTATGATCATGCTGTAATTTTACCATTTCAGCTTTTTCATGCTATTTTAAGCCTCTTTGGTCTCCTCTGCTCCCCTGGCCTCCTTTTTGAACATCTGTGATATCTCCTTTCCTTTTGTCCTTATACATATCTCCCAGTCTGGGTGATTTTCTAGCCCATAGCTATTTTTCCAGTTTGACTTTACTTAGAAGTCAGAGCTTCTCTTCCTTCAGGCACCTTGTACCCCTTAGCACCCTTTTCAGACAGATCTATTACTGTGTACGGCTTTCTGTCGTATATTTCCGCCTCGGGGTAACCTATTAAAGTCGCTGATCTTCATGGTTGATGTGATGTCACTCTGCCTGTGCTGTGTAGTGCTACTTTTAAGTGTATAAAATTCATCTTTAGAGTATCAATAATGCATTGTGATCTCCACCCACCATCATCTTTTTACTCTCAGCCTCAAATCTTTGCCTCTGTAGAAAGAGAAAAACAAGACCATTTACAGGTAGGAGTTATTGTTAGAATATGGATTTTTTTTTTTTTTTTAATGGTTTGAGTTTTCATAGTTTTAAGGAATGTTTTCTTTATATGATGACTAAGTGTTGGAGCTTTAGACTTGGTGCTCTGTGTATATACTGGATCACTGAAGCTAAAATGCTAATTGTTGTTGCCAAATTTGGGATTCAAGATCTAATGGTGCGTATGAGCCACAAGGGCAGAGTGGCATATTTCTTTATTTCTGGACTTTCATCATTTTGTGCAATAGGAACTTAGAGATTTATTTTTAAAAGCATGATTGAATTACAGTATAATGTTTGATGGTTTACAGTAGACTTACAGAGAGTTGAACATTTCCAGTTGGATGAGAGTTCTAGAGGAAGGGTATAACATCATCAGATCAGATTTGTGGCAGTCTGGGAAAAACCTGTCTGATGTTTTGTCTAAAATAAGTGCGAACAACTGAAAAAGACATATAAATGTATTCCACCAAAACAACATGTTTTTTTTTTTATGTAGTTCGTAATCTTTCCTATACTTCCAGCAAAGATCACATTGCGTAAAGAGTCCGTTTATGAAGCGAGTTGGTAAAAACAGGCAGTCTGTATAAACGTCTAAGACCTTGCTAGCGGAGTATGATTTTCTCACTAAGTCAGTATCATGCTTTGAGCAAGTTGTTGGTGACCTGCCATAGCTCAATGGACACAAATCAGTTCAGCGTGTAATCTGATACCTCACATCAAAATGTCTGAGATGGACCTGATATACCGTATGTGCAGATATCAGCTGAAAAACGTCACAAATTGAATACACAATTATGTATTAATTTATTGTTGAAAGTGCTATACGAATAAAATTGAATTGAACTGCAAAGATTACATATTCGAAGCTAATTTTGCTCGAACTGTAACGTTCTCCATCCTCCAGTCTTATCCCTCCCTTTTTCTTTCCTTGTTTCTCAGTATAAATGAAACATTTTAAGTTGTCTTTAATAAGCAAGAAGGCTGATTAAAGAGCTTAGTCCTTGTGCTCGTCTGGGCTGCACGATGTTGATCGGTGTACAAAATCCAGTGTTTCCCCTGCAATATATTAAACAAACTGCTGATGTTTAACAGGTAAAAAAATCGCCTGCATCCTTTCAAACATTATGAGTCTCTTTTTTAAAAATTATTTATTTATTTATTTATTTATTTATTTATAAATGGCCACACCAACACCACAATGAAATTGAGGCACACACAGACAGATACATGTCTGGAACATCTGAGAGTCATTGAGAGTGCATCTTTAATATCAGTGTTGTAAAATCCAATATGAATATTGTGCAGTCCTAATATACCGCATCCTTTTTCCCCCAACATCTCTCCTTTTTCATTGCTTACAATTGTTATTGTTTATTTGGCATTTTCATTAACCTTCTATGCCCCCCCCCCATGACCTGTTTTGTTGTTCATGATATGTAGCTGCAGTTGACTATAGTGGATTAATAATGCATTGCTATGTACCGTGTGCTTCTAACAGTAGAGTATTTGGTATCCTGTGTCACCTGGCTTGCGGTAACCTGAGACAGTCTTCATTCTTTTAAATGCTTTGGCCTGCAGCTGATTTTGCATGTCGTAAGCAAAGTGGGCACGGGTCCTTTGCATATCCTCTGCTGTCACCAGAGTGGCTTTGTGGGCCATGTTGTGTGTTGAAACTGTGGTGCATGACACGGAACAGTTCAAGACATGCCTCGTGCCTAGACTTGGAGTATGCTCAGTCTGTTCCTCAGGCCCCAGCTCAGGAAGGGGAGGAGTATGGATACAGCCCAGTTTAAGTGCTTTGGGTATTTCAGGACTGAAATACACATAGGATGCCTGCTGATACACCAAGGGTGTATGGCTACTTCTCTCATGTGAGGAGGAGGAGGAGGGGCTGACTCATGTTAAAGGGGCTACAGACTTTTACTAGGCAGGATTTGTACAAATGTACTAATTCACACGCACACACGCATACAAATCTTCCCTAGTGGAACAGAGTTATCAGTGTCTTTTATCACAAGAAGCCTTCAAAATGACTCCCCATTCCTTCTCTGTTTCTTTTCTCCTATGTAGCTCGTAAGCAAGAGATCATCAAGATCACTGAGCAGCTAATCGAGGCTGTGAACAATGGAGACTTTGAGGCTTACACGTAAGCAAAGGGACCTTTACAATACTGAACAGTCATGACTTCTTATAGCGTTGGGCAAATGTTAAGCATTGGAAATGTTTAAATGTTTGTTTGTTTTTTAAGGAGAATCTGTGACCCTGGGTTGACTTCATTTGAGCCTGAAGCTCTGGGTAACCTGGTGGAAGGGATGGATTTCCACAAGTTTTATTTTGAGAACTGTAAGTTATAATATTTCCTACTTGTACTCGAATTGAATCAAATTCAACATTTTCATCATTTCCGTTGCTTAACGTGAAAATGGCTGTGCCTGATCTAGTGTTGAGTAAGAACAATAAGCCAGTGCACACCACTATCCTGAACCCCCATGTGCACCTGATTGGAGAGGATGCAGCGTGCATCGCCTACATCCGCCTGACGCAGTACATCGACAGTCAGGGCCGTCCGCGCACCTGCCAGTCTGAGGAGACACGCGTGTGGCACCGCCGTGACGCCAAGTGGCTCAATGTGCACTTCCACTGCTCAGGAGCACCAGCTGCACCCTTACAGTGAAGCCTGCAGAGCACAGGCACGCACTCGCCCTCTCACACATCACGTTCCACATGGTGAAGTACACCCACTACCATATCTTTTATAAACTTGTTTATATTGCAGGTTGCCTGGATTCCTGAAGATGGGAGTGTTTGTTCCTTGTAGCCGGATGGGCACGTAGAGGCCAGATGGACGACAGCAAGTTACAGACACGCAACTGAAGAAATCCGATAACATCCAGTCCAACTGTCAACACCACCTTACCTGTCCAACCTTTGACCACTAGGATCCGGCTGCGGCTGTGGCCCTGCCCACGGGACGGTGCATGCATATGATGCCCACACGGGGGCGCTGTCTAGTCTTTTCCCATGGAATCATCTTTTTAGCCCATTAAAGATGTCCAGAAGGTGTTGTAAGTACTGATCTATGAGTTCATAACTATACTGTATATTGTAAAAAAAATTGCTAGAAGCTACAGCGGAGCTTGTAAGGCATTGATATGTAAGTAAAATGCAACTGGGGTGTAAAGGGGAGGGTGGATTCACATGATAGAAATCTTTGCCTTCAATGGGTGAAGTTGAAATGGGTATAATCTAAATCCTCCAGCTCATACACTTTGTAGAATTGGGATACAAATTATTTAAAGAATTAAGGAAGCGAGAATGTCCTAAAATTCTGGGGAGTTTAGGCGTACTTCATATCAAGAAGCACCAAAGTGTAGTCTTTAGGCAATTAAAGGAATGTTTGTTTCTTCATTTAAAAATTTTTTTTGGAGGGCTTTTTTGGTTTTGTTCCATAATTCTGTTTTTTTTTTTTTGTTTTTTTTTGTTTTTTTTTTAAACTAAGGTCTGTGGGAATGTTTGCGTTATTCTGGGTTTTAGTATTCTGTGGTGTTGTGTTCATGTGATTTTTCTTTTGTCTTTATCAGAAAGTATTTTGTGTTAAGCAGTTAATTTCTATGGTTAGTTTTAAAACCTTTTTAACGTAATACACTTGTAAAGATATACCAATATATATTTAAATGAGATCAAGTGAAATAAGGTTCACCATCAAGGTGCAGCAAATGATTAGACTCTGTTTAATGTGTGTTTATGTGCATGTGTTTGTATGGACATGTGATTAAACACACCACCGATATATTACCGTAGGTAGGACTGCCCTGCCTCGAACTGTGTGCACGTTGGAGAGTGTTTGAGAGCCCATGTGAACAGACGTAGTGCTGC
Organism: Synodontis membranacea; assembly: GCA_025674565.1. Taxonomy (NCBI): domain Eukaryota; kingdom Metazoa; phylum Chordata; class Actinopteri; order Siluriformes; family Mochokidae; genus Synodontis; species Synodontis membranacea. The sequence goes on from JAOVYU010000067.1 coordinate 12,593,539, forward strand.
AGAAATGGCACTAAACGCTAAACCTAGAGCCGCTGTTTAATTTCCACTTTAATCCCAGGAACAGAGACCCTGTTTCATATCACAGCCATATGCAAAAGGGGAACACACATACACATGCTGAACAAAAACCCCATTCCCAAATCAGAATGCACTGCAGTAGCGGTCACACGCTGCGTAACTTATGGAAATATGATTGGAATTTTAGAGTGCAGAGAGAACCCAGTACACAAAGGCATCGTGGGTTAACGGAAGTTCATGGGTGTGGATACAACACCCGTCCAGTTCTAATGCAAACATGCACACGATCATGCCCTTATTGGACATCTGACTGTTCTCCTCATGGTGGTCTGTCTCTCACAGCTGTGTTGTACTTGTGGTTCATGCCGGTGATGGGTTTGTGCTCTCACTTCTTTATGCTGTGTTGCACAAGCATAACATTACATATTAATTCCTCCAGCATTTCCTTGGAGTCCAGTGCTGATATATAGTACAAATACAGGGTTTAAAGCACTGGCTGTTATTGTGCAGCACAATTGGCCTGTTATGATCTTGGGGTAACAGGCATTATTTAAAAAATGTAAAAAAAAAAAAAGAAAAATAAAAAAAAGCGCGTTCCTTTATACCACACACAGTTCATGCACTAGATCTGAGTAGGATGTTCTTAAACAGCCGTGTGTTGTGAAGTTTTCTGAAACAAATCCATCCGATGAGCCCACTTGCCGATTGTATATTTTCTACGATGGAAGAGTTCTCAGTCTGTGTATATACATGTGTAGGGCTTTGGTACATTTCAGCACTGTAACTCTGCACGTGTGAGTGTGTATGTGTGTATCACCTTCATCACAAAGCCCTCGTAGTGATGCTTGTTTTGTCTTTTTTGGGGGGGGGGGGGGATTGATTCCACGCTTGGGTGAATCAGTCTCTTTCTTTCTCTCTTTTTTTTTTAAATGATTTAAAAAAAAAAAAAAAAAAAAAACAGTTGCAAGGTTATTTTTCTGTATGTTGTCAGTTACTTTATCTCTGTAGAATCTGAAAAGAAAATGGATCAAAAAACAAGAGAGAGGACACATTAACTGATAGATAGGCTAGATAGATTTCTAGAGCCGAGGTCCCTCCTCCTAAAGATGGGAACAAAAACCCTGAGCCAGCATCTTCTGGCTTTCCTGTCCAATCCAAGGCAAGCCCAATATGCAGCTTAATTAATATGATGATTATGCATGTTCTCTTTTCTTGGTGAATCTTTTCTCCGCAGTGTGATTAAAATTGGGGGGAAAAAAGTTGTTCTTGTTGCATCTCTGACATGAAAACCCCTCCATCTGGAGATGAAGAATAGGTGATGTACCATATTTAAAAATGAAAACGTAACAAGGAAAGAAAAAAAAAAAAAAGGAAAAATCTCAGCTTTGTATGCTCCCCTCATTCTGAGTAAATCTATTGCATTGTAATGGTATTCTATTGGGCTACGTATATGAATGATGGATTTTTGCATGATCATACATTTAATAAAACCATGAACTGACAACCATTGAATGCCTGTCTGAATGCTCAAAGAGCTTCATTGGAGTTTTGTAATTACTACAACCTGCATGTGTTTAATAAAAAGACCATTTCAGCGTTTGCTGCCAAGTGTTTTCTGATAAATCTTAAACATTTGTGAAAATGAAAGGAACAAACATATTGGCATACAAGTCAAATAATGAACATTTAGAATAAATATTTTTTAATTATGTGGCAGTGGGGCACATTTTCTCTCTCCAACAAAAGTATTCTGTATACAGATTGCTACCCAATTTGTATTCATTCCCCCTCTCTCTCTCTCTCTCTCACTCTCACACACACACACACACACTTCCTCCGTCTACCTGTCAGCACACTGTGTACTGTCTGGGGCTCCCAGAGGAACGGAGCAGACTTATTTAAGGGCCGTTCTTGCTGCCTAGACCCCAGAGCCCTGAAATGGAGGCCAAGGCTCTCGTTGGGCAAGCGATTAATCAAACTGCTTCCTCTCTGCACTCCTCCTACCATCTGATGAAGCAAGCTCCAACACCGATAACACATTCAGTCTCCTTTCACTCACTTCGCTCCACACACACAACAGGAGGAACTGGAAGCCGACACACCCGAGTGCCTTTATCATGTGCATTTATTTGCAGATGTGCGTTTTTACCTGATTTCAAGTCGACCGAAGAAGACAACAGAATATACAAATGATGATGTACAGTACAGCCACTGCAGCTAGCTTTCACTTATATGCACAAACACAATCATACACATACACACAAAACCTGACTCCTTCACTGGCAAGTCTCAGACAAAACACGTCTGGGTTTTTTTTTTTTGTTTTTTTTTTTTGTGTGTGTTTTGGCAACATTACCTCATTTGAGCCCAGTAGGTTAGTTTGGCACAGTTAAAGATGGCAAGTCAAGTTGGAAACACTGCTGACTTCATTACGTTAAACAGTGGAACAAAACCTTAACAGGTCATCAGCATGGGGTTCCACGTTCACAAAACGTATTCGTGTGATTCAAGTTGTTAGTGCAGCTGCCTGTGATCGGTCTGGGGAAACATGCTAGCCAAACGCTGATCCCAAAACTCGACCCAGTTTATCGTTCAAACATTCCTACTTCATTTCTTTTGAAAATCCAATATAAAACAGGTTGAAAAGTGCAATGGCCATATATATACTCTGGGCCTGGAATGTTTTAGTTCAGTGGTACGAAGCTGGTTGTGAAACAGCCAGAATCTAATTCTGACATCAACAAATCAAGACAATTTTACACATCAGCAAACTTCTAAAAGCTTAGGTGACAAATACTTCTCTGCTTGGCAGAATTTAAAAACATTACTATGACCAGCCTGTGAATTTCTTCACACCCGCTTAGCTAAGTGTTTAACCTTTTGTAAGGACCCTGCACATTCCTCTCATTAGCTGAAGGATACATTGTGAAACGCCATCTCCCACAATGTAAATAATGAGCTCCTCGTTGTCAGTTATCCAAAATGTAACTAACTAGCTCTTTTGTCCTTATCTTGGCAATTAAACAGGTGTACAGTACTCCTCAAAATGAACAAACTCTGATTCTTAGCTCCCTTAGGGCTCGAGTTCTCACACACACGGCAGACGTCCACGTGTCCTGGCTGGACCTGCAGTGTGCGTGTTTGGACACGGGAAGAATCGAATGTCCTCTGCCCTGTGTGCTCCGAGGTGGAGCAGGGTTCGATATGGGCTTTTATATCTCATCGTGCTTCTTGGTGTCAGCTCCAGCTGGCGTTGTGGAGATCTTCTCGGAGCCAGCTGGGCAGAGGCTGTCCTAAGCGCTTCAACAGCCTCAACAGCTCCACATTCTGCTCTCGGTAATGCTCCAACAGGAAGGCCCTCGACTACACACACGTGCACATTGAGAAGAAAAGGTCACACCACCAACAGCAACACTGAAATATGCTGATCCTCTAGTGCAGGTTTTATTTTGGGATAAAGATGGCATAAGGTTTGTGCAATAAATCTTGATATTAATAGATGGAGATGTGAGTGTCCTGCATTGTACTAGGATTCTGTTCTACTTTTCGAGCGTAACTGTCTGCTGTTTTATTCCCTCGTTTAAGGCGGCAAGATTTTAATAACGAATAATCACAATTACAAGTACCACATCATTGCTAAGTGGGTTTTCCGAGAGGAATTAGTCTAGTTGATAAATTAGCAATGTAATTAAAACTATATTTATTACCTGACCCTAAAATCTTTCAGTTTTAGCTTCCATTTGCTTATGACCTGATTAATGCACTCCTGTTCTCAGACCTTTTCAAAGAATGAATAAATGAGCTCGTGTAATAAAACAGTCATATCCCAAATGAATGTCTTCTTAAAAGCTTCCTAGTCTTGAGGTGGATATAAAAGCGTTCATGCAGGAGAAGTGAAAATTACCTCTGGGCTCATATCAGGGTATTTCCTGCCTTTGCTCTTGCCCAGACATCGTGTTCGGCCTGCATCCAGCCTCTGACACCAGAAGCCTTTACTCTCATCAAACCTACACACACATTAAAATGGGTTTAGTTGATGCCTAAGGAGAACATACAGGCTTAAAGTGATCAGATTTCACTCTTGAGTAGGACTAAGAGTAATGGCTGTTCTTACATGAGTGCCTGAGTATAGTTGAAAAAGGGTGTAACGCCCAGAAACTTCTGCACGCTGTCCATCACCTGCACTGGCTTGGACCGCAGCTGGAGTCCATCAACAATCAAAAGCTACAGAAAGACCAGCAAGAAGCAAGTCACACAAACCCACCATCACTAAAATTGTTTAGGGGAGCTATAAAACAAAAGGGGCAGTTTGTCCCTTCTGCCTGCAAGACAAATCACAATCTACACACACACACACACACACACACACACTAATAATGCAATCAGTTATCAAACTATTAAAAGTGGTCATGTAAAAAGCAGGACAGTATCGTAAATCACATTAAAGCTGTACAAATATTATAAGAAATTAAAATAATTTCAAATAATTTGTTTATCTAATCATTTTATGAAAATGGATAAATACACATGGATATTTTTATTAAATTTTTCCACACATGTATACCATTAATCAAATCTTTCTCTTTTATTTTTTTTTTTTTTTTTTTTTTTTTTTTTTTTTTAAATATTTACATATGTGTAAGCATCCAGACAGAGAAAAGGCTCATTTCCATTACTGAGTCAAAAAAAAAAAAAGAGGCAAGTAGATATGATTGAAATAATAAAAAAAACTCAAATAAATATTTTTTAAATGGGGTATAGATAATAATTATTGAGAATTAACTTCTTAGCAGGTAGTAACCAAATCTGTTGGTCAAATCTGCATTATCAGTCAAATCTGCATTAATAATCTAGATTAGACTAGCACTGTTTTAATAATCTAGACTAGATTAGACTAGTACTGTTTAAATAATCTAGATTAGACTAGTACTGTTTAAATAATCAAGATTAGACTAGTACTGTGTAAATAATCTAGATTAGATTAGACTAATACTATTTTAATAATCTTTACTAGATTAGACAAGTACTGTTTTAATAATCTAGACT
>JAOVYU010000067.1:12615133-12627366 GCA_025674565.1 Synodontis membranacea
CTGTACTTGCATTCATGCTCCAGGCTTAAAAATATCACAAAACAAATTCATTATCTCATGATAATTTGACATGTTTGTTGCTAATCAAATACATTGTAATTGCTGGAACAAATTTTTGGATTCGGATACTAAGGCGGTAAGGATAAGAAAGTGAAAGAGCAATGGGAAGAAAAACGTGTGGAAACAAAAAGGTTCTGGGAGAAGAAGAAAAAAAACCCTTTGGCTTTAGAAGGCTGACTCAAATGCTGTGTCTTTGTGTTTCTGAATGTCACACACTCGACTTTATATCTCCTGACAATAACGAGGAACGCTGGCCAGAATTCTGGTACACCTTCATGATCTAGCGCTGTGAGCTCTGCAACAGCCTGGGACTCAGAAATGAAAAGGGAAGCTGGTGACAGTGATGCAAATCTACAAGGAATCCTAACAGGAAATTCTCTCAGGAATTGGATACATTAAGACTCAACGAAAGACAAAAATACACTGGGACCAAAGGTGCAATGTAAATCAAAGGGAAGCTGGACGTTTTCCCAACTTGGGAAACCTGCACATGAAGATTTCACAGACAGCAAGTCATTTCTATGCCATGGTGCAAGTCCGGGACTTTCACAGGTGATGATGTTTGAGAGATTTCTAAAGCTTTTGCTTTCATAGCAACCGTTTTTAACAAGCCAAAAGCATTGCAATTTGTTATAATGTTAACGGAGATGAACAGAGCTATAAAACATTCACTGTAAAAATGCTCTGAGCCTCGCACTCTCGGAGTTCCTTAACCGCAAGTGAAAGCTGGGAGCAGCCCATCTAGGAGGGGGAAATGATACTCTTACATTCCATTCAAATTCAAATTCCATCTGTGAGGAAACTCGGAGTAATGGCATACAGCAGCTTCCAGACTTGTCATGAGACGAGCGGAAAAAAAATTTAATGCATAGAAAGAGAAGACGACAGAGAAGAGCAGACAGAGAACTGCTCGACCTCAAGTGATAATATATAGGCTTTCAATAGAATCATTTTCGAAACTACACCTGAAAACATCATTCATCTGTTTGTGCCAGCGCTGAGGAAGATCGATGGCAGAGTTTCAGAAAGTGCACTTCATGACAGTTTGATTACAGAAAATGATTTGGCCATAAGCTATTGTTCTCTCCTCTTCATCTAGACGCCAATGTCACTCCTTCATTCAAAAAATTGATTTCCTTTTGAGACAAAGGGGTGGAGAAAGGTCCAGACTACGGCAGCGCTGAATGTTAAAGAGCGGTGGGGAAAAGCCTGAAACAGGCCCATTATCACAGCTCAGCTACAACAGTGGATTGGGATCTTTGGCTTTTCAGCACACCACGAGAATTCAAATCACAGCTTTGTTAACTGATGGTATTTGAAGGTCAGAGTGTAATGGTTACTAGATGAAAAAAAGAAGAGTATTGTATGATTATTTATACAATCTTTTAAGAGCACTAAATAACTCAGACCTGTATTTGATCCTCTGAAAACATTCTTATGTTCCCTCCTCATAGATGGCAGTGAGAAAGGATTAACATGCTGTATTCATAGCTTTGTAGCACATGTGCACTGACCTTAAAAGGTCTTCCATTCAAATGACCCCTTAGAAGGGTGACCAATATTTTGGTTTTCAAAAAAAGAGGACATTGGGAGCAAGATAGTGGCATGGGGCAGAAGGACATCTGCAAAATTAATGCCAACTTCAGAAAGCAAAAGTTGAATCCTGGACATTTTTTGCCAATTTAGAAATCTCATCCAAACACATTTTTTTAGGTCCCAAAAAGAGGACATGTCCTGAAAAAGAGGACATACCCCGAAGGTAATTTTTGTGCGCACATGTGCTCATATCCATGCTCATATCAAGTATTGTTAATAGCACTGTTTAGTTAATAATGGGCAGCAGGGAACATTGTCACCTTAGGGTGCTTGTCCACATTGCATTTTTTTTTTTTTTTTACCTGGCAGAAAAGAACTCAAAGGGTGCTGGGGAACGTTTCCGGCATGTGTCTGCATTCTCCGTTCCCATTTTTTATTTTTTTTTGGATTGGTTGCGTGACAAAGAAGCAACAGTTACGACACCAGTGCTTACTTTAGACATTTTCATCTTGGAGAAGCCGCCCAAAAAAAACCCAGTGGAGAACTCTGGAAAAAAAAAGACGCTGGCTGCATCGCTTTTTCTCCAGGCATACGCATACAGCAGTATGCACTCTATGCTCATTGAGAACAACTGAAAAAAGATGCTGGCACTCAGAAAAATAAATAAATAACGCTATGTAGACATTCATGCTTACAGCTCCAGGTTGTCCAGTTCGATCCTGATCTTGGGTTACACTGTACTGTGTGTGTGTGGTCTTTCTGCGCATGCTCTCCCTGTGTCCATGTGGTTTTCCTCTGGGTTCTCCAGTTTCCAGTTTCCAAACTCCCAAAAGCATGCTGGTAGGTGGACTCGCTAAGACAAATTGTCCCTAGATGTAAAGGCGTTAACTGCTAACAATTTCAGAAGTTGTAATTTTATCTCTCAGTTGTGTCGTTTTAAAATACTACCCTTAATATTGCCTAGATACTTTTAAACTTTCACACCTCTTCCAAAAGATAAACATTAAACTTTATCAATATTAAAAGGCATAGTTTGGATATTTATGACAATATTTCAAATGCTTTACTATAAGCAATAGGTGACAAATTAAATAACCAGAAATGAAAGCAGAATGAATACATCTACAAAAAGTGCAGATGCTTCCAGACAGTTGTACTGTACTGTATGCTTCATCTGAGCAGTTAATATCCTACAATGCTCTGTTCAGGTCCAGCTGACCAATATTTTTGGATCGAAATGGCAAGACCATGAGGTCCATGTGACTTCTGAAGCGGGCTCATCTTTGCTTCCAGGTAGCAGAATCATCAGTCAGAAAAGATTGCTCAAGTCCTTCATTTGGAACAACAATATGAACCTTTTAGATCTGTTAGGCTAGACATCATTTTAAAAGGTATGGAAATTATGGTTGAAAGTGCATAATCACTGTAATGCTCATGCATTAGTGCGATATGTAAGGAGAAAACAGAAGAGCAACTGAAAATGGAAGTGCACGACATGATCTGTCAGCAAGAACAGTGCATCCACAACTGTGGAAATGGCACCAAAGTGATGTGATCAGATGAGTCATCCTTCACCATACTCTTCACAAGTGGGCGAGTGCCTGGTGCAGGCCTGAGTGCTTCACTCCTACAGTGAGGGGGTCCGGTGGCTCTATTATTCTGTGGGGGCCATTTATTATTTCTGGCATGATCTGACTCCATATATCCCATAAGACCAAATCACACTGAATGCATTATATCAAGTATTGCATATAGTATCATTTCATGTGTTGCACCACATTTAATCATGTTAAGTCCTTATTTAATTCCATTCCACATCATCATTAATTCCACATCAAATTCAAGACTACAATGCTCTTGTTTTACATTTAAGCCCCCCACACACATGCACATATGAAGCATAAACTCAGTAGAAATCTATTAAAATCCTGTGCACTTTATTGTTCAGCATCGAATTCCTTTAATTTCTCACCAGTCCATATACAGTAGTCCAGGCACACTATGAGGAGTGAGAATGTGACGCAAGTTTAAGAGACAGAACAGAGTACAAAACCTTCATCAATATGGTGGACTAGCCATAACGAAATCTCAATTAAATGCTGAATAGCTACCGTGCAGACTCTGAAGACTAAATCCCCACTGTGGATGAATAAGTCTAGTGGAAAGAATTGTCATTTAAAAGGGCAGTACTCAGTGGGCTTTGCTCCCTGTGCTGCTGTTAGGGCCTGGTGAGAACAGACACGATGTGTCCACAAGGCATTCTTCATCAAGCCAAGTGTCATGAACAAATGATAATCAACCCAAGAGACATTCTAAAAAAAATGTGATCTGTTCCAGTGTGAGATGGCTTCTGCTACAGGGATGGAAGGGAAATACTGACACTTTCATCATACTGTAAACTTTCATGCTCACAGTCTTACAGTAATTTTTTGTACATTACATGGCATTAGGAGCACCTGATATTTATTCTTCTGTACACAGTCAAGCAGGACTTCTTCACTAAATCTGTTTAAGGCTAATTATAGCACAACCTCTAGTCTAGTGTAAATCATGCTAAAAAAAATATTCAGCTGACCTAGAATCTGCCAAAGTTCCACCTTCCCTATCCTGTTGCAGTAAAATAACTGTACATGCTGCAGGACCCCAGATCACGGGAGACAAGGAAAGCCTAAAGCTTCGAGATGACAGGAGATGAAGAAAGGCAAGACACTTTTACACCTGTCAGCTCAGATTCGGGTGGAGGCGTGGGCTATGCTCCAATCTGCACAGCTCACTTTCATAGTCAGCACAGCAAACATTACCCAACTCGTACCAATGATGTGAGAGTTATGTCCCACTAACTCCTGTTAGATTAGAAAAGTGAGAATCTCTATCCTTGTTTGGCAGTTTGCGTTACATGACAAATCATAATAACAAGTTTGCTTAGTTTTCCTTTTGTAAGACTGTTTGCACCATTACACAAAGACAAATTCTTTGTTTGTGTAAATACTTGGCAATAAAAGTAATTCTGATTCAACAAACAGAACTTTGCACATTCCTTCAGATATATTGTATATTATAAATATCTGAGAATGAAATCCAATGATCTAATTCTGACTTCAACGTCAATGAGATTACTTCATTAGAATTTGGTTTTCAAATGTACTTGGAGATCAAATTATTCTGATTATTTGTTCAACCTTTTTTATACAACCACTTTTCCTGGACTCTGGTCTATCATCAGACTTTTTCCAATTTAACACAAATCGACTTTTTAAAATTTCCTCCCATGTTCTCCCTAATAAGAGATCTTATTTCATCATGTAATAGCTACGGGAAGGTTAGGGCTAGCACATGCTTCCTCCAAGACATGTTTAGCCAACGAACTGCATATTCTTGAACTTTGGTTTATGCTGTGTCACAGGAAAATGTAGGAACATACTCAAAGGAAAGCGCTATTCGTCCTCTTACGCATACATGAGCTCACAGACGTCCATGACTAGCTAATGTCGCTGTAGGGAGACGGGGGGGGAAACTCTCTTGTATTCCCAGCCACAGATGGCTATGACATCATCGGGATTCAAACTCACAATCTTCAGTCTATAGGGTGAACACTTATCACAAGAACACTGAGCATGAGATGAAAATATATTGTGGATAAGACACCAGTCCTTTTCAATGCACCATACACATATACACACATTCACACACTAATTTACACCGAGGGGCAATATACAGCCACGTTTTGGGAGGTCGGAGGAAACCTGGAGAAGTCAGAGAAAACCATCAACAGTAAGTTCATTTTAGGATCCAAAATGCTAAACTCATATTTTTCATGCCCATTTTATATCATCAGAGGCTTACAGTCAGTCTCATGCCTTGGATTTGGTTAAATCTCTACGAACTCCGCCACTGCCTCTACTTGATCTCCTGTCGCTGATTCGTGTCTGTAGGGAATTTGTTAACAGTGCACATACTGTGCAAAAGGCCAAACTGTCCAGCCCTCCCATCTCACTCTGTGTACACTAGAGTAATGACCCCTGCTGAGACTTGAGGGACATGTTCACAGAGAACAGCTCACTGCCCACTTCTGTAGGAGGCATAAAAATAAAAAACCCAGGCAACTTTCACTCAGATGGTAATTCTACAGTCTGGTGTGCTGTGGTGTTACTATAACATTTGAAAGCGAGTGCTATTTAATGCAGGCGTTAAAAGTTGTTCGGAAGCATAGCTGACATCCAGTGGTCTAGTTCAACAGTTCGCTAGCCCCGTTTAATAATGCACTATTTATTCACCTTCAAGCTGATGTGACATGGAGGTCAGTTTGAACCCTCCCTTTTAAATTCTCACAGTGGAAATTGAACTAGAGCAAAATGGAGGATGGGCATCACATAAGCGAGGATTGATGCTAACACATTAGTGGCATAGCAGGAGCAGCTTAAGTCTGTCTCCATGACAACACTGAGAGGGGTGCTCCAGCAGCAGAGCGCTACGGGTTCTCCATCTTTTTGAAAAATCGGACGTTTAACACCACCAAGAGGGAGACACGTACAAAATCAATCTGATCCATCTGGAATGCATTCCCTCTCCGTGTTCATATCTAGAGATACTGAAGTTGATTATTAGTGTGGCATTTGGTAATGGCACCCATCATATAGAGAACAAGAGACACAATAGATATGGGCACATCCAATAAACCAGAATTTAATGAGACAATTAACTGATGTGAAACCATACACATGCAAGTGGTAATGAGTCACATGCTCCGAAATGTGTTCATGCCTCAAACCGTTAGCTTCGGTCGTTTTGTTTTTTTTAAGAAAGGTGTTTTAGCTGAGGAATTTCACACCAGCACTTTGTGCACATCTGCCAGGGTGCGAAATCATTTTCATTTTTACACTTTGTTCTAAACATCTGTCCTGAAACAGCCTGTCTCTGAAATTCACTCTATATTATGCCTTTTGCAGGTGAATGGAGAAAAATACACTCACTGGCCAGTTTAATAGAAACTGCTTATTCGTGGAATCACGATGCAGCAGCACAATGCGTAAAATCATGAAGATACAGGTCAAGAGCTACTGTTAATGTTCACAACAAACATCAGAATGGGCAAAAAAAAAAAAAAAAAAAAAAAAAAAATGCTCTGTGAATTTGACCATAGCATTGTTGCTGGGGCCATACAGTTTGAGAATTTCAGAAACTGTTGGTTCTTTGGAATTTTTACACGTAACGTGTGTTTATACAGACCGGTGCAAAAAAAAAGAAAAAAAGATAAAAATAAACAAACATCCAGTAAGAGACACTTTATGGTCAAAATTTACCCACATTGTAATGGCTACATCTAGCATGATAAATGTGCCATGGCACAAAGCACAAGTAGTCTCAAAATGGTTCCATGAACTGGACAATGAGTTCAGTGAACTTCCATGGCTTCCCCAGTCACCAGATCTTATCTAATAGAGCACACTGGGATGAAGTACAACAGGAGAGTCATCTTAATGAACGTGCAACTGAGAAATTAACAGCAAATATGTGATGAAATCATGTCAACATTTAGCAGAATCTCAGAGGAATATGCAACAAAAAACTGAGGCTGTAGAGACCAAAGGGGGGTCGTAACCAGTACATGTTGGTCCCAATACAGTGGCCGGTGTGTGTATATTAGTAATAGTATTGTGTTTTATGGCCATTTGCACATCTTGAAGACTTTAACAAATCGCTAGGACAGTAGGGCATGAAAGAAGATTAGGGTCTAAGAATGATCTTGCATTTTAATAAACAAAAAAATTAAAAAAAAAAAAAAAGATATGGAGCATAACATTACTGCTCAGTTAGATAAATGGTACTGAATGAAAAGCATGAGGAATAGATCATCTCCAAAAATGTATATAACTTGCTAAACAAGAGTAATGAATCACTACGTTAAAAATAGTAAAAGCATGAGGAGGACAGTAGATAACCATGCAAATGAAGCTAGGACATAAAAAGGGGCAATGTGGCATTAAAATGAATCATTTTCCTTCTTCAAAATGGGCATCACTCTTTGAGTAATTACCACCGTTCTCATTTGTAAGTTGTACTTGTACTTAAATAGCTGCAGAAATAATGCTAAAAAAATGGCCCTTGGTCCAATAAGTACAAATCATCATATGTTAAAGTTTCACTTCAAAGAGTACAAGAGTTACACTTCAGTGGTAAGTGAAAATAGAAGCAGTTCAAAAATACAGACATATTTTAAATGATAACATCCATCAAGGAGTTCAGCGTGAAAGTAAACAGAAATTCACTTCCTTTAAAGTATCTCTTGCCCAAATCCATCACATTAGCCTTTAATAAAGTCCCCTAGTACCCTTTGAAGAGGAATCTGAAGAGGCTGTTTCCCTTCATCAGTAGCGTTTGAAGATCTTGGCTCACCTGCCTCCCAACTGCGATCTTTCACACTCTCAATGCACAAAATCACACAGGCCTAGTGCTCTTAATTGCACTCTCTATTACTTTCAAGCATTGCTTATCTGCGGGAACGTACTTCAATTATTTTTTTATCAAGGTGGGCTTGACTCACTCACTAATCATACACTCTCTGCTCCGAAAGACAGACAAAGACACAATGATCACTTCAGAAAGCACAAGTCAGACTGATTGGTATGATTCACTCTGCCATGTGCTTGAGCTGATTGGCCTTATTTTACTGATTATGATTTGCAGGGAGGAAAAGCAGGAAATATCCTGTCAAATCGGAGATCTGTCAAATAGACTGTGTGGGCTTTTATATGCCTTTGGTGCACGCACTCTGATACTCACAACTGGTCTTTGCATCATGAGGTTTTTGGAAAGCATGCATTCAGAATTGCATGAAAGGCACCCAAGGCATCAGCATGGTTCCCATGTACCCGTGTCATACTTGCATTATTTATCCTGGTATAATAGTGATACACTGGCAAGTGCATCAACCAATCAGTAGGTCAATTCTATTTTCCATTCCCTCAGCAACATGGTATGAACATGAAAAGTGAACTGATTTGCTCAAATAAATAAGCTACACTCAAATTAAATTTAGGCCTCCAAGTCTTTAGGTGCAATCTAAGATCAATAAAAGTCAATAAATCCCTAAATGGATTCTCTGAACTTAATATATCATAATATATTTCTGATTAAATAGTCTGAGCCCAATGCTGCTTCATCCTTTACAAATTATGATTATAAATAAAATTATTTGCATGCATTCCAAATATGTGGATTATTTTCTAACACTCATATAGGTGTAATGGGTCACGCTGAATGTTAGGACAAGAAGGTAACTGAAATGCAATTTTTTTTCCCTACAATTCTTGACATAACTTGATACCTTTAGGTAATGGTTTACCCAATTCATGATCTGATTTGATTTACAATATTGGGATCATGATTCTTTTTATCCATGTTATTTTACTACCTACGAGGGCAACATTTATCTTAGTATTTTTGTCATCTTAAATACAATTTAAATATTACTTTTGTTACATAATAAACAAATTATGGAACAAATTTTTTCCTAATACCCAACAAAAATTATTTAAACATTTGTAAAGGTTGGAGTAAAATATAATTGCCTATTAACTAAAAATTCCTTTTAAACGTTAAAAAAGCTTACACATAAAACAACTACCTCCATCTCTTTTGTTAAGCTTTTAGCAGTTTGTAAAAACATAACTCAGATTTCTTGCTGAATCTTCATGTTAAAAGTTTTGTGCGTTTTCGCTGCATTAGAGCTGGGCACTAATGCCCCCCCCCCACAACATAGTCATATCCAATTCCATCCACACATCAGATGACTCTCCCTGTCACTGGGACGACCTAACAGGGAGGGTGAAGGCTATCACATGTGGTGCTAGGGGGCAGCATATCTGAAGACAGCACTATCAAGCCCAATTCACAGACCCTTCCCTACCTGAGAGAACAGAACATTTTTGCTTTCTCTAGAGCTCTTGGTCCGATTGCAGTTCATTTTAATCTATTCTAATTGTCAGAAATTTACATTGCGATTTTTCAATGCACAATATCAGTACATGCCTACTTACTGTATACCTCATTGAAGCATCTCACATAGGCCTAGTTGTGTGGTCCTAGTTGTGTCATATAGTTCCAACCCACCTGAATACCACCACAAGTCCACACCAGTGGCTTGCAATCACACATGGATGGGTAAAATGAAAACAACCACTAGTTCCCGGCGGAGGGAAAACACCCTCAGGACAGCTCGAGAGCTTTCTGCAGGTCCAGACCTTCTGACATGCTTTAATATTTGCCTAAATATTTAGATAGATTTGGGCTGAAATCAAGGGCACATGAAGGCTAAGTTTAGCTGAGAAGACCAAAGACTGTTTGGGCCGTGGGCACAGTCTGAGCTGAGCTGAGTATGGCCTGTCTGAACTCTGGCCGAGCACTTGAAGCCGATTTAATGGTCCTTACACAGCCTATGGGACAGAACACAACCTGGTACTATTTTTATACCTTTATTCTAATGGAAGCCACAAAAACACGAATTGACGTGAAAATGGTCATCATAAAGCTACAATCAAATAATAGACTAATTAAATATCAATCCAAACTACAAGTACACCTAAATTCCATTTCGGTCTTTAGGTGTAATCTAAGATCACTGGCTATTAGCAGACAGTCAGTGAGAAAGTCAATATCAGAGACAATGAGACAGTCAGCGTCTGTTTGTCACAGACCGCAGACATAAATGCTACACATGCAAAAAGCAGCCTTAATGGGTGGCTAAAAGGCTAAGCTTTAGATCAGTATGATACTGATGCAGCCTTCTTTTGTGCTTTAGAGCAATGAATGCACTCTGAAAAGAACACCTACTTTACCACGGCATATTTAACAGGAGATGAAGGGGACATTCGTTTCGTTAGCCTCTCTTTCTTGCGTTTTAGATTAGATTAGCGACAGGGTAAGAAATATTTTACCAGCAAGTTCTCCTTGTCCCGATCCAACTGTTACAAAAATAAACTTGTGCGCATCAATTATCATCGTTCTGTATGGAGGGAGTACTTCGCCAGTTTGGTCTGCACGATCATGCTAGGTTCACACTCTTGCCCTAGACAAAAACAAGGGTGTGTGTAACACTGTTACTGGAAAAATTATCAAAATTGGGATTGTGTGATTACAATAACAGCCAATAAATATAGATTTTCTAAATAACATGTTACTTTTTTATGCATTTATAGTTACGTTTAATGCTGTTGAACATCTGTGAAGGAAATTATTTACAATTCCTGTCGTCACTTACATTATAACAGCTATAAAGTGTCATCCTCTCTCCAGCCTCTCTGTTTTCTCTCTTGAAGTTAATAAGACAAAAATATGCAGCTTTTCCTGTTATGGAGAAACCACAAAGGGCTTTGTTCTGAATGCTTTCCCATGCCAGAAACATAAAGGAGCTACTCTTCCTCTGACTCTAACACTAACACGAGGCTCCTTCCAAAATATATTTCTCCTCAATGAAAAATGATCAGCACATTCCTTTAGTCCATTAGAGTCAGGTGTTCTGCAGGTCCATATCCAAGCAGTTAATAAAGAAAGACAACATTCTAGAACGTGCATTTTAATATAAACCTGTGATTTGCTGGAACTAATCTCAAAGCTTTGCTGTTATTAAAAAAAAAAAAAAAAAAAAAAAAAAACGCTGTCTGACCAATCAGGATCGAGAATTCGACAGTGCTGTGGTATAAAAAATGATCTGTTGGTATAAATGCTGCCTATGTTCCTGTATTTCAGTCCTACTGAAATCTGTCCTGCTTTATGATGAAAGGATGCTTCCAGTGTGCACGCAGTACAATACAGTCATTCTCACCTGAGCAAACATAAGTGCTGGCAAGGCTGCCCTATCAGAACAGCATATGGTCCTTAAATATTCTTGAGGGAGCTTTAGATCTCCTACAGAGAGAATTTGAACAAAACAGGTCTATCTAAAAACCACTGTGAAAACGAGTACAAAGCAATGACACGCCGTAGACGCAACATGCAGCAAGGAATGAAACAAGTTTCTTATGAATTTGAGATTTAAATATGCAGTTGTTCACAGAAGTCTTAAGACGTGCTTCATATCCTAACCCAAAGCATGACAGAACTAATGCTTCATCCATAATTCAGTGCTGCACATGATTCCCAATTTTGGAAGAAATAAAAAGAATTGTACCATTACATTGCGTTGCAGATAAGACTGTATGTCAGAGTGATTCATTTCATCATTTCATCTCTAATCTGAAATACACTTAGGCATGGAGATGGAAAGAAGCCATTATCCAGTTTTTAACCAGCTTTTCCCATTTTATCCATTATCGCTCCCAGCATGAGCGCAGCAGGACACAAGGCTGCAAAATTAAAATATCTGATGGAGAATCTTCTTCCAAAATGCCCAACGACATAGCCTGACTTATTTTATGATGAAATGTATATTTCCCAGCCAGAAACAGAGATCATGATCATGCAAGTTTCCTTGCATAGAAATTTTTCATATGTAATGCAGTTTTCTTTTAAGGCACAAAACACATGCATACACAAAAGCATTGTTGTGTACTAGACATCCATTCTTGACAAGAAACAAAAGAGAAAGCCCATCAGGTTCGCAAACTGTAAGCAAAAAAACTGTCAGGCAGTTTCTACAGAAG
>JAOVYU010000067.1:12670515-12681430 GCA_025674565.1 Synodontis membranacea
TCTCTCTCTCTCTCTCTCTCTCTCTCTCTCTCTCTCTCTGTTCTCTCTGTCTCTCAGTCTCAGTCCATCATCTATTATTTCTTGTGTTTCATTCTCTTTTTGATATTATCCCCATCTCTATTATTTCTCTGCTGTATAACTAAAACATCTTAAAGAAACCCTTTAATGATGTTATTCAGGCACAAAGAACGCTGTAGGAAAACTAAACAGCAAGAAAAACAATAGGAGATTCTTATTAATCCTCTTCTCTCCCTACTGATTGTTCTTCTTTCCGTTTTTCTCCCTCCTTCTTGCACATACTTTTTTCTGCACTCACTCAAAACAAAAGCTCTTCTTGTAAGCATTTGTGCGTAGGAGGCTGTTTTGTGCCTGTCACTCAAAAGGTCACAGCGTTAAGAATCTCACTGTAAACCTCCTGACCTTCAGGTGGGGCACACAGCACCCCTGCTTCGTTGCCATGGTTACAGTCGTTGGTTACAAACTTCCTGCTCCGGCACTCCAGGAGAGAGCTTTCGTTGCCGCGGCAGCCAAGGCGCGTGTAGTGGAAGAGGCCAGAACCAGGACCAAAGTAGGAGTGCTGAAGAGCAGTGCCGATCTCGCTGCAGATATAAGGACAAAATGCATAAAGGCCTTTGCATAAGGACATCACAAATGTAAAATAAATATGTATGCATGTATTCACATTTCCCATGCATAATTACAGCAAAAGAACTGTAGTGAGTAAATGCACAGAGAATCTGAAATATTAACAATACTGTCTCATAAATATTGATATTAAGGCTAATCACAGATTATATTAATTTGTCCAGCATACCCCAGACCAAGCTGCCTGCAGACCACACTGGCATCACGGTCAGTCCAGTGAGTGTCACACACAGATCCCCACTGGCCATTCAAGTACACTTCAAGACGACCACTCTTAGATGAGGAGCCCCCCACCAGCCTGACTGCACCTGAACACACAGAGTCGGAGAGAAAAGAGAGAGAGAGAGAGAGAGAGAGAGAGAGAGAGAGAGAGAGAGAGAGAGAGAATTTTCAAATAGGTTTGAGTCTGAATATAAATAAGAATGACTCATGCACTGCTCTGTCAATTGTCCTATAACATGATCGCTCAATTAGCACCCTTGACTAACTTATTGAACAGCACTTCTTAAAATGTCACAGACTTGCTCGGTTGTCAAAAATAGTACAGCTCTCAACAAAAGTTCGGTTTGCATTGTTTTATGAAGTCTTTCTATTCTGTAAAGGTCTGGTGAAAAAACAAATGTAGACTTATTTAATATTTGAAGTCATTCAGTGAAATATGTACTGGAGGTAAGCTTGTGTGATGGAAGTCTACAATGAAATGTCAAGTCTAACACTTTGCAAATAACGGTAATAGTACATGAAAATTAGAAGTCATTAAATAAACTGCTTTTTCTCCAACAGGCTCGTCAGCACTCAGACATGTTCAACCACTAACAATCGATTTGCAAAAAGATTATATAAAATGCACTGTTAGGTTTTCTACAGTTTACTCTGTGTTCTCACCTAAAAACCAACCAACTACAAATGGTGACACTGTTGACAAGCAGTTCCCCACTGTAAAGCCGGTAATATAATTGAACCCTTTCATATTCTGCTCATACTTGAAAAAGTGGAAATGCTCATTTCCATGTCATTTTTAGGCTGTCGGTTCTGGACAAATAAATTGATGCTTTTTTAAAGGGAAATTCAGGATCACACAAGGCTGCAGGTCTCATTTCAGTCTTTTTATTATGCTGGTATTTATACGGTGAGAATACACTGTATTGTTGGCTGCAGGTAAACTGCTAGAGAGCAGAAACACAATGGAGCTTTAGGTGAACTTATTTTTTAATTAATCATAGATATTTAACTATATATGTAAGAGGCTAAATCTTTGTGAGGATTGTTTCATACAGACCACACACACAGACGGGTGCCGAGACGGAAAAATACGACTGAACTGAAAAAGCAACAAGAAAGAAAAACACCCCGGACAAAGCTTACTTAGAATCTCTACTGTTTGAAAGTGAAAGTAAGTGCTGGGGGATGAAGGGCATATGAAAATGAATACCACTGCATCATTAAGACAGAATGTGGTGATAGAGTAGGGCTGTCTGTCTTACCCTGATGGCAGTCACAGTAAGCCCAGCCAATGGCACCAGAGCTCTGTCTGAAAAAGCACCAGGGGTTGGATTCACGGTCAGGGTTTCTGCAGTAATTGTGCTCTCCAAGGCCTCGGCCAGGGTACTGCTGCACGTAATCAGGAAACTCTGTCCACTTCAGACATGGTGAGCCTGAATCTGTCTGAGACACTGTGCCATTGTAGTAGCCCAACTCAGTAAAACCTTCCGAACAGGAGAGAGGGACTGCAAAATGAAGGAGGAAATCAGTAGTTGGTCATAGAATTCTTGCATGTGAACTAACTAAAGAGAAACATGCAGTATGTATCTGGAAATCTTCAACCGTTGGTAAGTCAAATATAATATTTTAAAGTTGCATTTATGTGAGATGTGGCTGCACGGTGGTGCAGTAGGTAGCATCAGTGTCACCATCCTGAGCTCAGGTTACTGTCTGTCCAGAATTTCTCAGGTTATCCCAGTGTTCACCTGAGTTTTCTCTGGATTCTCCGGTTTCTTCCCACTTCCCAAAAACAAGCATGTTCTGTAGGTGAACTGGCTACTCTAAATAAAACCGCAAGGTGCAAATGTTTTTGTGTACATGGTGCTCTGGCCATCCCAGGTGTATTCCTTCTAGCACTTAGTGTTTGCAGGATAGGCTCCAGATGAACCATGGCCCTGACCAGGACAAATAAATATACGATATACCGGGAGTCTGAAAAGTCAGGAACAAATTGGAATATGTTGACAAAATATGTTCATACAAATACGTTGAGCAAAATCCTTAAGAACACGATACAGCAGCTGAGAAAATAAATGAATACACCATTGTAAATAATAAATAACCAAATAAGTATATGTAGTTTTACTCTTAATCGCTCATGACTTTTCGTGCACCCAGCATATTAATTAAGTAAATAAATTCATCTACGAGTCTAGTTCTTATTCACGTCTTCAAGTCTGGAATAATCTCAGCAATAAGAAAAAGAATAGAGGCTTTTGTGTAAAGTTGTACAAGCCCAAGTCTGGCAGGTTTCATGGCCAACAGCATATTGGAATAGATGCATGCACTGCAGCCCTGCTGTGTTTATCTCCCATGAACACTTGCCTTGGCACTCATGTCTTCTCAAAATCCATTCTGCATTCTGATTTCTCAGCCCCAGGCTTTGGAGCAGAAAGAGAGGACAAGAGAGTTGAACAACTGGGCCATACTCCTGCCTTGCTCAAAGCAACGAAGACCAAGATTACAGAGGGATCTTGTTCAGAATGTTCCAGAAACAGGCCTGTTATCAAAGCTTCAACATGGTGGAAGTTTTCTGACTAACCTTGACAGGCACATGGAATGTCTTTCCTGTCCTGTAGGTCACTGTGCCATGATGAATGTGGTTAGTCCATCTAAAACAGGGAATTTTAGGAAAATAGGCCCACTGAGATTACTTGACTTTTAGATCATTTAGCTAGATGGTGTTACCTGACCTCTGTCTGACTGTTTCAATATATAATCTACACACACTATAGTGCATGTAAAAAACATAACAGGGAGTGAACATGGAAAACGCTCACATGCTGTGTGGAATGGAAACCCCTCCTGAAAACACTTCCTTATACCATATGGGCTGTGAAATATAGTCGCTGCAGAGCTTCTTTCTTCCAACAATTTCCTGCCACATTTGTTACCCCTTCTTGATCCTTTACTAGTCAAAATTACTGGTAATGCTGATTTCTAGCATATCATAACAGCATTTCACTGCTTCAAACTAGCTGTCTAATAGTGATTGGACAAGTAGAAGAAAAGAACTGCTCAAATGCAAATACAAATGTCAAAGGCACGAGACCGTGCATTCAACCCCAAAAACAATGTCATTTAAGGGCATTTTAGGCCAGCAGAAGTCTTACATCACCAAAAATTATAATCTTATCTATGTCTCAAGTTATAGAGTTATATAGTGATAAGTGAATTTAATTAAATATATGTCTAAGAGCAGCTAGCAGCCTATAAGAGAGTAAATTGATTTGCTGTTGGATATGTTAAATGTATGTAATTGAAGCACAGTGTTGTAGTAATAAATAATTTTAGTATAAACATGCATGTATGCTGGCAGTGTATTATGCCGCTTGTACTGTATAGTGCCGGACTGCAGGACTCAAAAGTCTCTGAAACTCAAATATTTGCTATTGCAACTCCCTCTCTCTGAGGAAGCAAGGTCAGCCAGTGTGGTGTCAGCATAAGTCTCAGAAATGCCATCAAATGTTCCAAGTTTTTTTTTTTTTTTTGGCGTCTTTTATAAATTGCTCCATCATTTGAAATAGAGAAAGAAAATGCAGTCAAGGTTGGAGAGAATTCAATCCTCTCTACTCATTAATCTCCTGCTAATCGTATGATTGGTTCCATGGCCGAATCCCGAACACCATGACTCAGCAAATTCTTCATTCATACATCCTGCTACTTCAGTATATTGCAGATAGTAAGAGTGCTCTAATGTTATCTCTCAAAATTCATCACTGACACAGGAACGCACCGTTAGTTACAGGTTGGAGTGACAAGTCAGTCGACGCTTTGTCTGCAGACACGTCCTGAGCCAGGCAAGACGCGTCAAACATCAGGGCCATGCACAAAGAGGTAGGTGATGTGTGTAAGAGAGTGGATGCTTGTGTGTGTGTGTGTGTGTGTGTGTGTGTGTGTGTGTGTGTGTGTGTGTGTGTTTGTGTGTGGAACTGAGGGGAGATGAATGGTTCCCCCAAGCTTAAATGGACCAACTGCAATTAAGGCACAGCTGAATTAGAGATATTAAGACAGAATGACTAAGAGCTCTTTCAAAATGAGTTGTGCCAACTTGAGCGTCACCCCAGGGGAAATCACCCATTGTGTATTTCAACTTAATTGAGTACATAAAGATGTGTGGAGGGGGACTGCACAAATGCTAAAGATAAAGTGGGTATAAGAAAACAAAATTCAGTCTTTGCACAGACCCAGGAATTTCAACTTTCATTGCAGGTGGATTTCAATAGTTTGTGAAATCTGCTTAGACCTTAACAGGAACAAAACATCTTAGCACATATACTACTATAATACGAACAAAAGAAGGTAAAAATAAAAGTAGAAGAAAAAAAAAAAAGATCTGATAAACGGGATATCAGGACATGCAGGCATGCTGACTTAACTGCTTGAATACTAAGAGAACAGATTCTTATCTTATTACATCACTACTGCCCAGAGTTAACCATTTCAATTTCATTGGACCAACTGAGAGAGATGTTAGAAGAGAAGGCAGAAAACTAGGGTTTCGTTTAGGTTTACAGACTTGAGGCCGCACAGTCCGCATCTGCCCGGTTTGGACAGTACAATTGATCAGATATGATTTTAAACCGCTATGAGGTACGAGGATGCATGAATAAATTGTGTTGGCAAATTATCAGTTTCTACCCAGCGCATGAACACAAACGAATTGGACACACAAGATCAAGCATATCTCAGACCTGCACACTGTTCAATAATCCATATCATTACTATAATGACATTCTTCTTCACTTGATATTACTTCTATACCACAGTAAAGAGAAATATGCACATAGATTAGATATGGGGTCTGGGACAGAATATCAAAGCTGCCAGAAGCATGGAGACAGAGGGGACTGTAACCTTCTTGTGTTTCTGGTCAAATATTAAAATAATGTAATCTAATCTGAGCTCAAAAGCCTACCTGGTGTCCACACATTAAACTTTAATTACCACAGAATCAGTCGGATGGAAAAAAAAAAAAAAAAAAATCTAAGTAGCGTTATTTTAGGCGTCTGTTTGTGCATTTAGTTCGAAAAGATGGGGAAGTATAAAATACATTGCACAGTCACACTGGGGAAAGGAAAGAAGAAAGCACAAGCAAGGGCTTGCAGATTGGTGCTCTGTGGGTGATTATTCATGCTCCTCTCCTGTGCTACTGGATGAGCGCGAGCAGAACGAATGGCAACAGAAATCATATAATTCACACAATGCATCCGTAAAGGGTCCTGGGACACATTACTTTTCAGTGCTGTGCAACGCTAATTTTTATCCCCTTTCCCCAATGATAAATTTTCCCCTCGACATTACGTTCTTGATATAGTACAGTTACACATGTACACATACATGAGTGTATGTTATAGTAAGCTATAGTTGAGACTGATACATCCATTTTACTGTGTTTACTGTGTTTTTTTTTTTTTGTTTTTTTTTTGCAAAGTCTCAGTGTAATTTTTATGTAAAGCTATAAAGGGGTGCCACTATGACTAGAGGTCTCGGAAACTGAGACCCACAGGTCCGGTCACTGGAGCATGGGGTCAGATATGAAGTTTGCAGGACAACGAAAGGCCATGTTGACTAGCATGGGAGCATACTGAGTGCTTGTGAGGGGTTGCATTCATTGATCTTCAGTATCTGTTTCATCTGTTAGTAAATTGCTTCTGTTTGGTGAAAGTGGACAGGATTCAGAACTCTTTAGTTACTGTGCAGGAGTGCAATCCGATAACAGTCCTACACACACCAGAATCCACCATTTTGGTCTGGACCATGCAAATGCTCTTAGAAAGAAAAAATAAATTCTGCCTTATGCTGACCCTTACGTTTAATGCTTGAGCTCTTGCCAAAGGCTGTTCATAGAATCTTTTTTATTGGAAAAGAGACTGACAAAGCACAAATAGCTCAACCTGAGTTCAATCTACTTAAGACCCCCATGCAGACCTTTGATTGGCTGTGCTGTTCATCAGTCTTGATGCAGTTGCATCAACGCAGAGTCATTACCACTATGGGATTGATGCTGGGTAATTTAATGCTGTTGGGGTGTACAAGCGAATGAAAGAGGAAAAAACAGCTAAGAGTCTGTGTGAGATCAAAAACCATCATGGGGCAGCTGCCTTCATCAAGCTGCCAGACATCTTTTTATTAGTAACCGGAATAATGGCAAGAATGTGTCATATTTAAAAGCCCCGTGGACGGTTAATGAGTGATTTAAGGACAGCCATATACGGTATACAATCTATCCCTGAAGCTTATGTGCATCATGTAGTTCTACTAACCTTCTTTAATGCTTTGTAGATTTAAGTGTCATAACATGCCCGTAGACTCACCTGTATTCTGAAATGTATTCAGGTAGCTATCATCACCAATCACCTGCAAAAAAGGATACAGGAGCAGATCAGATGCAGAAAGCTGACAGAATTATGAAGAGATGTTCTGCATGAGCTTTTGCTTGTTTCTTCCAAAAAAAAAAAAAAAAAACCCTGAGTTTTATCTTCTCAAACGTGATACACATTTAAACAGCAGTGAGTCCTGTCTCTACCCACGCTCTCTCACACAGCTCAGCAGCAGCAGCAGCCATGAGAGGCTTTATGGCAGAACTACAGGCACGATAATAGATGATAGCTGCTAAATATTTAACTTGAGATATTTTATATCCGCTTTTTCTTGTACCGTGCTGTAATTGTCATATGACAGCCAGGATAAATTTGGGTGCCTAATCTCAGTGGGTTGTTTTTCTTTAAAAGTCAAATAAAGATATTTATGAAATAGCGTGCTGCCTATATGATGACTGTGTCAAATGTGCCAAATGTTTCACTATTCTGTTCCAGTTTCTGAAGGTTAGGAGTGTTTCTGTGTAGGCTGTGTCTGGAATTCATCATCAGATTCATCAAAATCGTCAAAATCTTTAACCACCTCTTTTTATTTAAGTGATGAATTAGATAACAAATGGCTGACACAAACTCATTTACCTAGATACATAAATAAAATCTAGTCAGTGCTGTAAAAAGATTGGGCATACATCTCGTTTGTGTGATATTCAGGTTAAAAATAACCCCGAAATAAAATAATGATGTAGGTTCAAATTGCACATGAGATTTGAGATCTTACCACAGAGGTGGTTTAAGAGCTTAGCACATCCACTACACGGTCCTATTCCACTCTCTCCAGGATTAGCTTCATTAGTTTTCTTCAACAGTGACATTGAGCTCACATGCTGGCTATATGACTTCTACAAAGCCAGCATGATCTTTCAAACAGGGAACTGAAGGAATGGTGGGACACTGAGAATGTTCTCATGATTTTATGATTTTCGTTACTTCTGAATTGGTTTTGTAAAAAAAAGAAAATAATAAAAAAAATCTTAAGCCTTTAATTTGAAATGTTGTGCAAGACAGTCAAACAATTTCAGTGTTACAAATAGAACAAAGAAGCTAATAGGTAAGCAGGATTTGCTCACTGTATTCGAAAATGGCACTGGAAGAATATACAAATACAAATGTTGCAATTAAAGGCTTAGTTTCATTCATGATCCCCAAGCTGACCTTGGTCAAAGGTATTGTGTTCATAAGTTATTTCTTGATTTTTCTTTGACTTGTACTTTACAATGGCACTTTTCGATGTTACATTTCTTTCTTTCTTTATTTTTTGCAAGACAATATTGTGTATTATTTGAGGCCTCTTTCATAATTGAAGTAAATGCATACGAATGAATCGTACAAGCAAACGCATTTTTATCGTCATAGCCTCATAGGCTTCTTCATATTTTAATGCATTTATTCTCTGCACTCTGCAGTAATTTACCCAGCATGCAGCCACACGTTAGTTTGCATGTCTAAAGAGCAAAACACGAGAATGGCTTTATTAATTTACAAGTGCTGAAGTACTCTAGGGACGGAGCAAGGCACCACCAAGCTAATTGTGTTACATACAGATACAAGAGTTAGTTATGAGCTGTTATATTTGTGCTCATATCAACACACTGCGGTCAGTTAGAGCCATAATTGCACCTGTCAATCTTCCACTGAAGCAGCAGCTGAGACCAGGAAGTGCCAGCTGTGGTGCATCCTGGCAGCAAAGAAAACACACCTTAGGAGAAACCTTCGTATTAAAACAGTGTCTCTGGCTGCTCCTGATGTGGCAATTGACACTACAGTAACTCTGATTTTAATGCCACCCAAACCGTATGAGGTGTGCTAATAGTTTACCTTCTACAGCGTATATCAAATAATATGAACATTACAGCAATGAGAAACCAATGAGAAAATTAAGAATGAAAATTCTGAAAATGGAATGAAGCACAAAAGTGTTTAGAATTGAACAAAAAACATCTCTGCTCTAGTAACACTGCTTGCTGTTCTGATCTAATAAATGACAAAACTGAACACTGACACGATAGTTAGAGAACGATGTCTAATTAAGTCTATCCTCTGATTTGTATTAGCTCTGGGGTGCAAACATTTATTTGTTAGTAGTGTACAATTACCATAATGATGAGAAAATATTACACAGAAGGTATATTACTTATTAATATCTCTTCGCCACAGCAGATGTTTGGATACAGATGCCCTGTCACAGGAACTGAGGTGAACTACAGATTACACAGGGATTTTAATTTGTTGATTGAGATTTACCTTGGTGATTTATGGTGCATTGATATGCAGCGTTGCATTTGTCATTATGGACATTTTTCTACTTACATTTTAGCCTGTACCCACAATGAGTTACAGTATATACATGCTCTAGTTTTTTTTTTCTTTTTCCCCAGGGTAGTTTACAGTCAATTTTGTCTCTTCTTTTCATTAGCAGTATAATATTCCTAAGCACACCGGTTAAAAACATTAGCCTCCATATGAATGTGGGTCATCTTTGCAAGGGTTTCATAGCCTGCAGTGTGATATGAAAAATCTCATTGAGACTGAAACAAAAGCTACTGTATGTAAGCAGTCAAACTACAGGCTATTACATGGTATTTTATGTTATTCAATATAGGACAATACAGGACAATTACACTCTAGTCTCTTCAATCTAGTCATTTATCCAAGGTAACTGCAATAACCATTAAGAATATGTAGAGAACACTGATGCTGGTGCACATGCCATCTAAACAACCCCCCCTGTCATATAATCGACATTTCCTATCTACAAGGCTCTTGTTCCTGTTAAAGAGGGTGGCGGCGACGCCTGAATCCCTTCCGGTACCTTACTGAACAATGAGAGCGGGATACAGTAATACAAGCTGCAGTCTGATGAATGAAAAAGCCACTTATCGTTCCTGCTGCAGCCTGAAGAAGCACAATGCGTCAAGAGTGGTGGAAAAGCGGTCACGGCGTGATTGATGGGTTGTGGAGATTCATCCTACGGAGCAGAAGATGCTGTAGGTGCAGTCTTACCTCCGCCAGCGCGGCCAGCCAGCAGCAGCAGCAGTAGGCGCTGATCAGGGCGACGGTCCCCCACGGGCGCGACTCCATCCCTATCTCTGAGCGCCAAGCGCAGGCATGGTCCAGCTCTCCAGCACACTTCTGCAATGAAAGCTCGGTTTACCTCCGAGCCAGCGTGGATCTGATCGGGCTTCTGCGTCTAACGTTGTGACAGGCTCAGCTCGTGGGCGCGGCTTAGAGCCGTTAATTTTCCAGAGAGGAGAAAGGCGCTCCTGGATCCCCTCCTTTCTCATCCACTA
The DNA here is from genome assembly GCA_025674565.1 of Synodontis membranacea. Classification (NCBI taxonomy): domain Eukaryota; kingdom Metazoa; phylum Chordata; class Actinopteri; order Siluriformes; family Mochokidae; genus Synodontis; species Synodontis membranacea. Next base: position 12,681,089 of record JAOVYU010000067.1, read on the forward strand.
ACACACCCCTATGTGCTGCTTCTCTCCCTCCTCCTGCAGCAGGTTAATGCCTGGTGGCTGATCGCTGATGTGTCGTGTCACGCGTAATGTGTGTATACACATAGACACACACACACACACACACACGCACGCACACACGCACTGGTCAGAATGCCCAGATTACGCACAACGCGCTGTGTGCGTGACCGCCCGTAGCAGCCAGAAAAAAAATCTGGGTGAGGCTGGAAGCCTTGTGCTTTCGTTTTTTTTTTTTTTTTTTTTTTAAACGAGGTTAATAAATGAAATCATTTAAAACATTTATTTTAAAACATCTCCATCAACGCGAATAAACAGCACGCCTAG
>JAOVYU010000067.1:12696515-12707366 GCA_025674565.1 Synodontis membranacea
AGTGGTCTCTTATATATGTTGCTTTCTTTACTGACATACAAACATTTTTATGCTTACAATTATTATTATATATATATATATTTTTTTTGGAAAAGTAATGTTTGGGAATATGAATTTTTGTACTGAATCAATAAGGCAAAATTCATAAAATGTAATTTATACATATACATTATATATGTATTTATATATATATAAAAACAAGTATATAATGTACAAATGATCTGCACAACATTACTTTTTACTTGTTTTCTGACCATTCACTGTGTGTTGCATGCCAGTAACATAGTGACTATTTGTCAGCCAAGAAGCTTTAAGGAGATTTAGGATTTGGAGTGCCTTACAGAAGGGGGTAAGGAGGAGGAGGACTGAGGAGAAACCGCAGGGGGGGAAAGAAGCAGCACAGCTGATACACAGGAAAACGAGATACCAGGGTCAGTTTATTCCAGGATGAATTTGTACATCAGGATGTACAGTGACTGGGACAACTAGTTTTTGTGAGTGAGAAGACTGAGAATAAGGTCATCGGTCATGAGGTCATCGAAATGCATGAATGTTGTGTGCAGCACAGGCCATGGCCTATGCTGAGACGCTGTTATGCATACACGGGCAGGAGGACCTTTAGGTGTCCTCTTCCCAAAACAGCATGGGTGAGTAACAAAAATATTGGATATACAAACATAAAAATGAAAGTAGATGGTATTAGAACTACTGGTGGCTTATTTCTCATTTATGTCACATACAAGTGTTACAGGCCTGTTTACTTACAGATTATTATGTATTTTATTCAGTATTTATATTAAGTCATATAAATTCCCCTCTTTACCTTGGTGCACGTATAATAATTCTAATAATATTTATTTATTTATTTTTGCCTGATTATGCTATCTTGGTTCCTTCAGATTCACTCAGTGCTGCTTTAGGTGCGATCAGTGTGACCACAGAACTAGTTGTGGAGGAACTTGAACCTCACATAGAAACACTGCTGAGTGCAGCAGTAAAGAGGGGTGAGTGACCCATATATTAACTCTTACATGCCTTATTAACTTCAGAATGGAAGGAGAAAGTATCGACATATTAGCTGCATATGAGAAGGACAGATTGCTGAAATATGAACGCGTTATTCACATTTCCTCTGAGCAATTCTGGGTGCATGATGACTAGTGCAAGAGGCTAAAGGTGCATTTGCATCTGTTCAAGGCTTTGAGTGACAGGTCTGATTAGACACTTGCACTCAAGCAGCCAGATGGCCAGCTGTTGGGGGTGGCAGCACCTGTGTAAACATGATCCAGACATGCCCTTAATTCCCCTTGTTTGTTCAGGTTAAGTGTGAATAGTTTGACAGGATTGATATGTTTTAAAGGTTCATGGTTTATGGCTAAAATTGCTCTTTGTGTTGGTGTAGAAACCCTAATGAAATCTGTTGGTCTTGATAATCCCTGGAGATTTACAGAGTGTGTGTGTGTGTGTGTGTGTGTGTGTGTGTGTGTGTGCTCTTCCCTATCAGAAAGCAGCATAGCTGAGCAGGTGGTAAAAAGTGGCATTCTGCCGGTTCTGGCTCAGGCCTTGAGGAGAAAAAGCGCCCTCGCTGTGCAAACAGCCAGACTGGTGGCTGAGCTCTCTAGGGAGGGTGAGCAGAGAACCAGTTCTTCAGACATGTGCATATTTGGAATGTGATATAGTAGGTGTATTAAGAAATGTATAAACTGCAGACAAATTAGCTGATTATATTATTTACAACAGTTGACTGTAATGCTCCTGCCATACTAAAGGCTCAAGCCACGGTATGAGAGAGGCCCAAAGGAAATACTCCCTTCAACCCTTTAGCATGGCTTCATTTGACCCCCCCCCCCCACTTCTGAAGGTTCAAAGAAGACATCTATCCATACTCTTCTCTGTACTGGTACCCTGGTAGTGGTATGAACTTTGCCTTGATGCCTGAACAATCGAGTCACTAGAAGACTGCATGGTTATGGTTGTGGTTATTAAAGAATGCTCTTAAGCAGTCCTCTGTCCATCATGAATAATTCTTGCAATCTTGCTCCATGGATTTCAACATAAGCTCTATATACTGCACATGTAGTATAAGTACAAAAAGTGAGTGACTGAGTGAGTGAGTGTTTTACTAGAGTGGTTCTTAAGTAATTTTAATCCACTTTTGAACACTGGAGAAAGTAAATCCAGTTACATACTCTCCCTTTTCTGAGAGCCAGGCACAATCATGCTGTAACCAGGGTAATAATGTCTTTGCATGTTTCTGCTGGTATTACACAACCACTAATTCTTCCATGTAAAAAAAAAGTAGTCCCCTTGTTCAGTATACATTATACAGATATCAGGCTTATTTACGAACATACACTTCCCCCCAACAGTATCGGAATGACAAGTCTAACTATACCTTTTTCTGTACAAGAAAAATGGCCTTCCTTTTCCAATACTTTTGGAGGTTGACTGAATGTGACTGATGAATTTACGTAATTCTACAAAACTATACAAAAACTGTGTGTAACGTAGAAAACGTGATCAAAGTGATTGATAATTACAGATATGCTGCAGATGTGATGGATAGAGATTAGGTTAAATAAAATCCCACTATTAGTGCCCATTGTTCCTTACTGGGTACTAATACTTTTTCATTCTTTGGCTTATACTGTCAGCTCCCTTCAGAGACAGCTGCTTTGAGACTGGAATTGTATCTGCTCTTCTGTCTCTGCTGCTCAGTGAGGACCAGGAGCTGCTGCTGCATGTTAGCCGAGCCATCGGGGGGATCTGCTGCGACAGCAGTGAGTGAGCTTGATTATCTGTGCAGTGACTGCAAATACAAAGCCTCTTTCATTTAATGACCTTATATATTGTGAGAAGTGGAAATCTTTTCTTACCACAAATTTTAGCTACAGTTGAAGGGCTATGGATATCAGAGCTACTTTACTTGTTCAAGTTCATTCAAGCGTTTCCTGTTGCATGAAACTTGCATGAAATGAAGCAAGGGACTTGAGTAAGTCTTGGTCCTCAAAATGGAATCTGCCATTTTATATCTCGCTAAAATCCCTATTGAATTAGCTGTTTTTAATTATTTTGTTGTCTTAAGCCTATTGGACTCAATAACTGAATCAAAGTTTAAAATTAGGCCAGTACCAACAACACAGTATCACAATTTCTGTACTTCTACTCCTACCTCTTGCAACTGCTTCTAATCTCTAACTCCCTCTTGTAACTTCTTCTAACTTTTTTTTTTTTAATATATATATATAGTTTCACTGTAGTTGCTAAAGAATTAATAATTTACTGAATGATATGCTTTAGGAAGGTGTAACTGAATAATTAACTGAGACTAAATACTGTAAAACTTTAAAACCAGCATAATTAACTTTATCGCCTGTTTTTAGTTTCATTAAAAACTAGGAAAAGTGTAGTTTATATGATAACAGTAATGCTTTAATTATTATAAATGTAATGGAATAAAGCTGATGGCACATATTTGTTTAATTATACGAATAGTTCCATTCAGTCCAGGTATTTTCAGTTAATCCGTGCCATAATAAACTGTGAAAAAATTATGTAAAGATTTTGTACACCAAGAGGAGTCCATGTGTGCAAAATGTTCGAGTACTCCTGTATGATTGCATCAGTACATTTATTTGCCAGTGTTTGTCAATGCACTATGAACCTCAGTTTTCTTTTAAATGATGAAAGTTATAAATGTTCTGACCGCTACATTGTAGATGGTGAACAGACAGACCCTATTGCTTGGCTTATGTTTGATTACTGTGCAGATCTGCAGCAGGAAAGGCTGTTGAGGCTGGGAGCTGTCCCCAAACTGGTGTCTGTGCTGCTGCAGTATTGTGAGAACGAGGCCTTGCTGAGCTCCTGTTTGCTGGCTCTGTGTAATCTGGCTGATATTGGTGAAGAGGATGGTTCTACACTTGTCTGGGTGAAGAGAGACCATTTTGACGAGAATGTTCATGTGTTCCATGGCACCTTGCAGCACTCATCTGACTTTGTGTCAGCAGTGAAAGTGGTCCAGATAACCCAATGGTCCCTGGAACAGTACACAGTCAGTGTGGAAGTGGTTCAGAAATGCCCCACTCGCTTGTGGAAGGAACACAACAGACAACAGACTGAACGGCGCCTGCTATGTTTCACACTCTTGGGATTTTTCCCTAAATTCTACAAATTTATTAAGTACTCTGTGAGGAACATTCCTAAGAGCAGAAGTCATCTGAAGACAGCAGTCTTTCGTACTTTCTTGTGACCGTAGATTTGAGGAAAAGTGTTCAGCTCAGGTGTTCATTTGAGGAAAAAATATATCGAAAGTTGAAAACCTTGAAACTGTTGCTGATTTAAGCAAGAATGTTTGGTGAAACAGGAGGGGAAAGAAAAGTGGACTACCAGCATCCAAAACAATAAGGATAAGGAGACATATCTATCTGCTTGTCAGTCATGTTTCCTGTAAATTTAGCGAGCGTTCTAACTTGGGTAAGTATGGGCATGTGTTTTGTGAAGCAAGGCTTTTGAGGAAACCCTGTATTGTGTTTGTATGAAGCTTAGTAGTTTCAAACACAGCTTCAGCTATACAGCAGCTTTCAATATACCATCAGGTCTGTCTGTATCTAAGAGGCTTTAAACTACAGGATTCCGTGATCACCTGCAGGCAGAAGCTTCACCAAATTCAGAGTTTTGCATTCACAAAAATATACACATATTTAAAAATTAAGCACATTGTGTGAATGCACTGCTTTCAGAGCCTTGTGTTAATTATGTAATGAAAATGAAGAAGTGTAACTGAAAACACTGGACAAAAAAAACAAAAAAAAAAACCCAATTTATTTCCTTCATAATATTTTGTCCAAAGGTTCATCAATACGTCAAATTATTAAAGCAGTAAAATGTGTTTTTGTACCTACATCTGAGAAATGAATATGTAATTATCAGAAATTCAGCTTTCAATGTGTTAACTATGACATTTCTCCATTTCGTCAGTTCTGCTATAGCAATTCCAACTTGTCTGCTGCTACTGCTCTGTTTATTACATTTCTTTTACCATTTATTTATGACCACTGTGAAATATGTAAGGTATTAAATATATTAAGGGAATGTTGTCCTTTCTCCTGAACTGAACTTCAGGTTGTGGTGTTGTTCAAGTTGGTCTATAAGTGACGTTAGCTGCTCCCAGTCCATGCCACTGCTTGACCAGCTCCTGTGATTTACTGATCATTTCATTCCAGTGCTCCAGCTCCCTACCTCTGGCATACATAAATGGCCCGATGACCACAAGTCCAAGTGATACTGTAGGGAGACAGAAACGAAAGAGACTGACTTAATTAAAATTAAAGACTCTGCCCTTTATGGTGAATAATACTTATAAAAATATTAGCATTTATTTATTTGGTATGAAATTCATTTAATGACATTAATTTAACTGTTAAATAAGGCCCATAGATTTATGAATGGGAGCAATAATATAAATGTCCACCAGTTGACTAGAAACAAATTCGGAAGAGTTAGAAGAAGAGCAGTGCCACAACCAAGCATGAAGTTCTGATTGAGTCCTAATGATAATATTGTTTATCGTTATTTCTTGAAGTGACATCATGACATACTTGATGACTTGGTCCTGGTGCTTGGCACTTCAGCAAGCTCTTCATTGGCTACTTGCTGGACTTCCAAGCTCAGACAGGCTGCATCTAGCTGCAAAGGGAGAAGCCTGAATGACAGCTTCTCATTAAAAGTGGGGTTGCTGCCTCGGGCTACCGGTGTCCACTTTGTTTTCACTACCTGGGTATGTATCTGCAGAGAAACCTGGACAGAGACATCTGTCCAAGCCAATGGCGAAATATGTGAGCAAAGTGTTACATTTACATGATGATATTATCCTACATTAAGGTTTTATTGAATAATTGGCATTACTGCATCTCACCAGCATTGCTGGGACACTGGAGTCCTCGGGCTCTAAGCACAACCACAGTGAGGCGCTGTAGAGACTGACTGTAGTTCAGGGACACTTGCATATTGCCATGCTTTGAAAGGGGCTGCGTTACAACAGAGAACAGTATGGCACAACAAGTTCAGTCTACACACTTTAGCAACACTACTCTTAAATACAGTAGGATAAGAAGGGAAGACAAATATTGGGTGTAAACTGTGGCTCTCGTCTACCAGATCACTCTCGGTCTCAAGGTCTCTCCACAGGACTTTGCCTGCTGCCTCTTGCAGGTCAGAGTGTCTGAGAGGGAACAGAACATGGCCCACCAAGTGGTGCTTCTTCAATCTGTCCACAGTGTACAAACTCATGCGCAGAGTGAACTGGTCCACATTGTTATTAGACACCTTCATATATACAGTACAGTTAATGAGAGTCTCTTTACACATAGGCTATGCTTGCAAATAAATAAATCATTAAGCGTTTGTAAAGAAGACATGATATGGATATAACTTTTAAATGATTCATAAGTTAGAGTTGAATCTTGAGTTCATTATAACCACATGCCAGTTCTACATTTTATTGGTACTTAGATCAGTGGCAATATATTAATGGTGGCTTCGCGTTTATGAGATGTTAAATTTGCCACCTGGTATAAACCATTTATTAACATGGGCAATCATACACTTTGCTTTCATGACCTTCAGTATAGCACTTCATCAAATCCTTGACATATCGAAACGTAACTTGTTTAGTTGAGCACCTCAAAGAAAATAACTAAAGGAATATTCAGTTTTTCCCAGTTTATTCTCTAACGCATTAGTAGTCAAAATTAATTATAAAAGGCAAGACGAATTTGTAGTTGTGCATTAACAACGTAGTCAATATAGTTCAAAGTAAATACAGAAGTGCTTCAGTTTTCTACCTATTCACACACGGTTACTGCAAAACATTTATTCAATTTCTTCAGTGTTGATTTGCTGTAATATATATAAATGTAATGTAAAATTTGTCTTATATTGCTATGTATTCAAATGACTGTCTATAGTAATTGCTCATGTGCTGCAAATGCAGTGTATGGAGAAACTCTGGAGAATTCCTTTAAAACAACTTAATTATACCCATCACTTGGTTTACCTGAAACACAAAGGTGTCATTAAACTGTGGTTGGCAGCCTTTGCACCAGGCCTTGGCCTGACGATGATGTCGATCTTCAGATGGCAGGAGCTGTAGTTTGACCAGTGTGGCATTGCTTTGGCATTGGGCAGGCAAGTTGGCCGCTTGGAGCAAGGAGACCACCAGCTGCTCTTGTGCTTGCTGATACTGCACTGCGAAACATAGGCGAACAGTGGAGCCACTGGGCTGTGCCCACTCACTTGGCTCTTCAGGAAGCTGGTACAGATCTGGCCTCAGGCTTCCCAATGGGAACCAGCCTCCAGTAACATACAGTCAGAGAAGAAGTGCAAAGGGAATGTGGAGACATAGATAAAGAAAAGAGAACAGAGTGAAATCCAGTAATAACCCAATTAATATCCTTCTCACATTATTCTTCACAGGTCTCAGAATGACCTACTGCCTACTGTTAGAGAGCCACGCTGGGTACGCAGATGTGGGTGCTGTTCCCACTGCTCCTCTTCTTCCCTCCCTTCAGGCACGGCTGAATGGGATGAATTCTTAAAACTCGGAGGCAGGAAGAAGGGTACTTCAGCCAAACTGTGATTCATGAGAGCAGAGTAAAGCTACATTGTGATTTAAGACATAGTTTATTGCATTTTTCACCTCCTTGAGCAACTATGATTGGGATAGTTGAAAATGAGATCAGATACCCACCCATAGCTGCTACTTTGTAATGTTTGGAACACAGGCGTGCATGGCGGAATAACTGGGTCAGTGCCGATTAGTTGTCTGTCCCGTCTCTGGTCCCGTCTCTTCTTCCATAAAAGATATGCTGTCAGGCCAATCAGCAAAAGAAAGAGAAGTGCAGCAGATAGACCAGTGGCCAATGCCACCATGTGATCTGATGGCACAGATAATTGAATATTGTTACTGCCACACAGAGCACATCTAAATTAAGTTCTGTGATCATTTCATTTCCAGTAGTCATTTAAGTGTAATAAGGTTTATAATTCAGAATACTTATAATTCCAAGCTTTGGATTATGCTTGCATGCTTGCAATTACTAGTGATGACATTAATTACCCTTTTCCACCACATTATACATGTGCCTGTGGGAGACAGATACTGCCTCTAGTTGTGGGAACATGATGTTTCAAGCCAAAATAACAGATGGCTAGTTTAGCCAGCATGTCTGCCTTCTAGCCTGCACTCTTATAAGAACAGCATTAAGGGTTAACTAAAATTTCTAGAAAAGCGAATGACCCTTTCTTGGGATTAGTGAGGACCAGTCGTATCAGAAATGTATTGAATCTTCAGCAGACCAAACATATCATAAATGTATTGAGATTGCTGCCCCATGTTTAGTTCCGAACACCATTTAGAGATTCAACGGCTCAGAAACAATGTGCTTCTATCGATGGGAACATATGGGAATGAGACAAGAGCACATGCATGACTTTATTCTTGCAGGTTCAAATACTAGAACAAAGTTTACAAGACATCATGTCAACTAATTAAAAATTTTTATTTTGCACTTCTGCATATTGTCCACTTAATATGTGAATGTTTTTTCTACTGATGTGTTAAATTAGCCCTAACGATAAAAGTAAGTAAAATATGTTGTGCCCAATACAGCTACGGAGTCACACAGAAATGGACTTACGCAAATCAGGAGAAATTTCCAAATTGATTTTGTTTTTCCAAACAATGTTTAGAATGAAGTATAATGGTATTAAAGCCAAACAGCATTGCAGAAGTCTGTAAGGTCACAACTGTGTTTGTTGCAATCGCATTTAAATACAAGAACAGAGAGATTTTTCTGTAACCACCACACCATATGGTGAAGTCGAGGTTTTGACAGGCACGTCAGATATCACCTTCTTTTGTTTCAGAATCCAGCAGAAGTTACAAATTTCTGCCAGATCTCTCACAGATTTGCCTAGCAAAGTTTTTTTTTTTTTTTTAAACGTTTACACAAATCAACAGAGTAGAGTTAAAATAATGCCTAATTTTAAGTAAAAAAATAAATAAATAAAATAATAAAATTCTCCCTCATTTTATCATTAATAGTTCACAGACTTTCACAGACCTGTTGTATTTGTGATCCCACATAATAGATGCAGGCTTTATCTTATTTACTGGTAATGAATGACTGAAGCCAATACCGTATTCAAGCTTGTTCTTATCAATAAAACCTTTCCCAGATATTTACTTACCAGCCATGAATAGCCAAAGCCACCACCAACTTCCAGTTTGTTTTTATCTCTCTCTCTCGGAGTGGTTATGAGTTGCATTGCCCCATATCGCAGCTACTTCCATACATTTCTTCAGCAGGTTTCTTGTCTCTGAGCCTGGTCACAAATCACCACCGTGTTCCTGAGGCTGCACTGCTTGGTTAATCAACACACACATCCAGAGACTACATTATATTACATTCCTACCAGGCTTGAGTCAAGCTAAAACTTGCATTTTCTGTATAACCACCAAGATAAAAACGAGGGGCCAGTCTATGAACACACTAATCTAATCTTGCATTCCAAATTTTGCAGACTAGTGACATCTGTTGCGTTCTCACCCATGCTGCTTTATTTATCATGTGCTTCAACTCAGCATGAAGAAAGACTGGTCATGAAGTATGTTTTAGTAAAACTTTTGACCATTAATGTCACACATTTTAAATTACGTTAGGTCTTTCTGCTTTGTGGCCGTAAGTGTGCAGAGTGATACGACGTGGTGCCTGTGAACCAGGAAAAAGTCAATGCAGCTTCTTAGTAATGCTTATCTTAAATATCCACTAGCTTAATTTTCTAAAAACGGCTGCAACACGTGCAAGTGCACGCCGTACTGCAATCTTACAACGATGTAAACATGTTCGATTTCACATGCCATCTTTTCAGTTAGGCCCTTATTAATATGTATTCTTGTGTAATATATCAAAATTGTCATGTTTATACAACGACTATGGCATTATGGTGGCTTAGTGACAGCATTATCCCTATAGAGGGTTTGATTATTACAAGCAAACTAACATTGTTATTGCTTCTATTATATCTTGCCCGAGCCAGTCTGTTACATTCATGGAAGGTTAATGATCAACTCTGGGATTCAGGGATACTAGTAGAACATTTATCAGGATTTTAATCAGTCTGTTTGCCAGTTTTTCCCACACTACAGTTTATAGAAAACAGGTAAGTAACAAATTACCGTATTGTATATTGTTCACTTCTTTACAGTCGGCTGCTCTATACCCACATCTCCTGTAAATCTACCATGTGCGTGCACTTTTGTTTACTGACAGCAGTCCATCTGTTACTATGGACAGCCCGCCTCTTCCCTCAATGACCAGATCTTGCATGGGTGAAGGAACACTCTCTTTCTTACCACAGCAGTGACAGTGGGTATGGTATTATGGTCTCACTGGCACTCATTCAGCAGGTGCAGCAGTGTTGCTGTGGTTCATAACCACCTGAATGGTTCTGCCGGGTTGAGAACAATCCATATACCAAAATTCCAGCCTACAGCAGTCGTATGGTCAGAATCTGAGACTGATGATGGCCATTAACATAGATTGTGCATGGAAAAAGTGGAGCTGTGGTCTGTAACTGTGCACCTACAAGGTAGATTAACAAGGAAGGTGTGTCTAATGAGGTGGTCAGTATGTTTACACAGCGCTTAAACTCTCTTAAAAACAGTGCTTTAAACAGTGCCAGGTAGTCTTGCACAAGCACAAACACACCTGGAGAGCTCTCTTTCCACACATGGACTTGATAGAGAGCGACTGACAGAATTTCTATCTAATATTTTGTACATCCTCTGTT
>JAOVYU010000067.1:12716757-12726770 GCA_025674565.1 Synodontis membranacea
GACGCAACCCTCCCCATTTAGCCGGGCTTGGGACCGGCACGCAGGCATACACCAGAGTGTGCACCCCCTTGTGGCTGAGTCTTTGTACAGCACCCGGCTTTCTCCCATCCAAGTACTAACCAGGCCCGCCCCTGCTTAGCTTCCGAGAACGGGTGAGATCGGGCACTCCCAGGGCAGTATGGCTGTACTTAATTTAACATGGCTGTACTTAACTATAACAATAGTTAATCATTTTTACCAACATAAATTACACCTTTAAAAAGAATAACTTTTCACCTTTGAAAAATATCACCTCAAAAAAATGCACCTTAATTTGACCTCAGTTTCGTTTTATATTTTGTTATCTGCTGGTAAAACACATGGGGAACAATGTGCCATTAAACACATAGCTAAGGCCCATACAGCGCTGTAAATGCCACATCACCGAAACAGAGCCCCTAGCTCCTGTCTGAACATATATATAGGTTTTAGTAAATGCCTCACAGTATAGTTGCTCATGGAGCTCTGCTGTAGCATCTCGTCTGCCAGGTACATCACTTTATAATATAAGAATGTTAGAGATTAGAGATGATTTAATCCAAAATATAATGATCCGATACACTGTATATTCAAGAACACCTTGTATCACTGGCCGTTATCTGGCTATTATGGTTATCATTATCTTACTCAGATGAATTAAGCATGCTAAAATCTCAACCAATTTCCCAAACGATTTGCAAAGGTACAATTATGCTTCATCGGAAAGTTGTTACACCATATATTGACCTTTGTTCTACACCATTTTAGGGGAACTTTGTAAGAGGACTAGGCATGTAAGCTTAGGATCCTGATTAGACTTTTCCTACGAATATCATGTTATCATTTGGAAGTCACCAGATCTTCTGATCCGATATGGTGTGACCGGCAGCAGGAAGTGAAGAATATTCTGGGTAAGTTGTTTTGCCCTGTAGTGATGGCGTATCGTTTTTTGAAAATGCTGATGGAACTCTCATGCTGCTCTGGGGTCAGGTAGACAAAAGCCCCTTGTGCCTCACCAGAACAATCCAGAGCAGAGGTGGATTGTAGAGTCTTTTTGTCCAGGTACAGAGGGGAGGAGCCAGCACAATGTGCAGTCTCTGCCCTTGGTATGGTATAAATGGTGGCCCTCCAGAGCAATGGCACTGTTTATTTAACTGTGGATGATGGCAGAGAGAAGCTTAATGCTACAACTTGTGCAGTTGATTTTGCTGGGTCTTATACTGGAAACAGCTTACACCTATGCTTTCACCCCTGGCCGCCTCAATCAGCACAAAATCCTCCACTTGGGTGAGCTGTGAAGCTATGGCATTACATTAAAATGTATGGTATTTCACCTTAAAATGATACAAAACTGTACGACAGTTTGTATAACGTATGTACTTTGCACTTATCACTTGGCATTCTGGTTCTCATTTTATAAATGCACTTTGGTTAAAATTAGGAAATGTTTTGTTATGTCTAAAGACTGGCCCAAGGATTGTGGACTATCTCACTTCAAACCACACACCACAGAACGCATTGTATCAGGCAATGAGGCCAGACCTCACTCATGGCCATGGCAGGTCTCACTGCAGGTAAGTGGCATTTGAGAAATCTAAAATTCATTAAGACATGATTTAAATCAGAATGTAATATCAGATTTCTGCAATCTGCCACAATCTATAGGTTCGTCCTAGAGGCAGCAAGCACTATGTCCATGTGTGTGGTGGGACCCTGATCCACAAAAACTGGGTGCTCACTGCAGCTCACTGCTTCCAGAAGTAAGAATCCGCAAACTTTCCTAAAACACTTTTTTTTTTTTTACATGGAAAAAAGTAACAGCCTTTACGGTGCGGATCAGTAAAAGATCAAGGAAGTAACACCAGTTATGAATAGTACTAATAGTTAATAGTTTAAAGACTTAAAGACTATGAACATAATTAAATTACAGGATGTGTTCTTACTCTTTATATCATATCATGTAGGGGTAAAGCCGAGAATGCAGGCAATTGGCGTATTGTTTTGGGGAAGCACCAGCTGAAGAAATCTGAAGAAGCTGAGCGTATATTCTCTGTGAAGAGAATCTACAGACATGAGCATTTTCGCTATCCAGCGCATAGTGAACTGGACTATGACATAGCTTTGGTTAAAGCAGGCACAGACATCCTGGCCAGCAATTTTATCCGCTATGCCTGCCTGCCGCGCAAGCAGACCAACCTAAAACCTGGCCATTACTGCTGGGTGACCGGCTGGGGGGACACACGAGGTACCCGACCTCTTATTTGCTACTATCAGAATATTAAAGGAAGGGCATTAAAAAATCCGCAAGGTGCAAGATCAAATATTCAACAGAAGCCATACAGTAAATACCAGTGGTTAGTGGTTGCTCTGCTGATTTTGGGCTGTTTGACTGAAGTTTGCGTTTGTGGTTTTTTTTTTGTGTATCTGAGGTGGGAAAGATAATGTGTCACTGGCCGAGTCACTAAACCAGGCCCGTCTGCCCGTCATTGACAACAAAACATGCCGGCATAAGAAGTTTTGGGGAGACCGTGTGAGGGAGTCCATGATCTGTGCTGGCTTCAGAGACACGGAGGGACCTCCTGCTGCCTGCCAGGTAAAATAGGTCAGGAGATGTCAGGTAGTTACGGAATGTTATTACAAAAATAACTTCTCATGAAAAATGAATTCTAAAGCTTGAAAGATCTCAGATACCTGAAAGGAACAGGTTGTGGATACATTTTATGTCCACTTCATATATTTTATATTTTTGCTTAAAACTGTGATGTACTGTATACACACTGGAGTGCTTATGAGAAAATTCATTTAGAAAGCAAGCAGGAATATAAGCACAGTTACCAAGTTACCACGTTTTCACCTCTTCTGCCTCGTTCACGTCAAACAGGACAATAGTTGTATTAAATTACCTGTATTGACAAATATTTGGTGCTTACAAGAACATCTGACAAATTTCAGTAGGTTTATTAATGCATATTCTGAACATTGTAAATATGGCTAATATAGTTTCTTATAATCTTATTCAGACTTTCAGTCAAATTGATTTTCTTTGGTGTTTTTTTATAAGTTTGTGAATCCTTTAGAGTTTTCTACGTTCCTACATAAATGTGACCTGAAACATCATAGGATTTCACAATTAAACAAATGAGACAAAAGTATTATGCGTGATTATTTATTTATTGAGGAACACGATCCACATATCTGTGAGTGGCAAAAGTGAAGGTGAACCTCAAGGATGAGTCAGGTGTTGTCAATCAATGAGATGACAATCAGGTGTGAATGGGTCCCCAGTTTTAATTAAGGAACAGAGATATATCAAAGTCTGATCTTCACAACGCATGTTTGTGGAAGTGTATCATGGCACAAACAAAGGAGATTCCTGAGGAAATCAGAAAATTGCTGATCAGGCTGAAAAGGTTGACAAAACAATCGCTAAAGCATTTGGACTCATCTAATCCACCATCCAACTATCCAAGAATGAAATTATTGTTTTGGAATGGTCAAGTCAAAGTCCTGACCACCAACATCCCAGGAAACCCACCAACATCCCAGAGTTGAAGTTGATCTGTATAGAGGATTGGGCTTAAATTCCTCCAAGAACTAATCAACAGTTACTGAAAATGTTTAGCTTCAGTTATTGGATCTCAATGCAAAGGTTCACATAGTTTTGCCACTCACAGATATGTAATATTGGATCATATTCGTCATTCATCAATACGTAAATGACAAAGTATAATGTCTTCGTCTCATTTATTTAATTGGATTCTCTTTATCTTCTTTTAGGACGTTTTAGGTCATATTTATGCAAAAAGTGCATATGTCTTCCTTCAGATATTTAAGAAAGTGAAAATGTAATATATTCTAGAATCATTAGACATGAACTAAAACGTGTCAAGAATTTTTCTGTTTTAATTTTGATAATTATGGCCTACAGCTTAAAAAATTTCATTTCGAATTTTATTAAATTACTATTCAAACAGTACAAATACTGTGTAGCTCTCAGTCTAGTTCAATATACGCAACTACAATCAAGCCACAGAAGGTCATTGCTGAAAAGGCTGTATTGAAGGATATTAATGGAGGATAATTAAGGATATGTATTGAGCACTGTATTGAAGGATATTAATGGAAAATTGACCAGAAGGGAAAAGTGTGGTAATAAAAGGTGCCCAAGCAACAGGGATGACCACAGACTTAGATTCAAGAACTTGTGAGAGCTTCACAAGGAGCTGACTGAAGTTTCGGTGCATCAAGAGTCACCACGCACAGACATCTTTCAATTCAACTGTCTGTTCCTAAAATCAAGCCCCTCCTGAACCAGAGACAAGATCAGAAGCGTCTTATCCAGGCTAAGGAGCAACAGAGTGAACTGTTGCTCAGTGGCCCAAAGTTCTCTTTTCAGAGGAAAGTAAAATTTGAATTTCAGTTGGAAATCAAGGTCCTAGAGTCTGGAGGAAGAGTGGAGAGGCACAGAATCCAAGGGGCTTGAAGTCCAGTGTGAAGATTCCAGTCTTTGATGATTTTAGGTGCCATGTCATCTGCTGGTGTTGGTCCACTGTGTTTAATCAAGTCCAAAGTCAATGCAGAGTCTACCATTAGATTTTAGACAGCTTCCTGCTTCCATCTGCTGACAAGCTTTATATAGATGCCGAGTTCCTTTTCCAGTAGGACTTAGCACCTGCCCATGGTGCCAAAACTACTACCAAATGGTTTGCCGACCATGATATTACTGTGCTTCTCTTCTCATGGAGAATCTGTGGTGCATTGTCAATAAAAGTTGAGACACATCCAACCAAATAATACAGGCGAGCTGAAGCCCACTATCAAAGCAACCTGGGCTTCAGTAAGACCTCAGCAGCGCCACCATGCCTAAATGCCACGCTGCACTGATGCAGTAATTTGTGGTAAAAGAGCCCCAACCATGTATTGACTGAATAAATGAACAAAACAGGCATAGAACATTTTTGCATTGTAAATGGTTTCTGGATTTATCTTAGGAAATAGTCTAATAATTTGAGATACTGGATTTCTGATTTTCATGATCTTTAAGCCATAATCATCACAATTATGACAAAAAAATGCTTAAAATATTTCGCTTTTCGTGTAATATGGAATAAATGGTTTTCCTTTTTGAATTAAATTACAAAAAAAAAATAAAAAAAAATAATAATAATACAGTATATGGACAATTACCATCAAAGGCAATTAAAAATGCTTTTTCCATCCAGGGAGATTCAGGTGGTCCTCTACTGTGTCAGGTGGGCGAGGATCGCTGGGGGGTGCATGGCATAGTGAGCTTCGGCCCCATTGGCTGCACAGTGGAAAATAAGCCCAGCGTCTTTACTCGCACTGCCGCTTACATCCCCTGGATTGAAGCCACTCGCATAAGGGACTTCTTTTTCCACTGATTCCTTTATTCTCAGTAACCACCAAGTCCAGCATTAAGGGTTGTACAGTTATGGAATGATCATAATACCCACGCACGGCATGGGTTTAGTTCCACACATTCACTCATCCATCTGTACTGCACTGTACTGAGCTCTGGGAGATTAGCACAGTTTCACGTCATTGCATTACTTAGTCTGCATGACTGTGCAGATACCAAGTGCTTACCAGCTTCCTTTAAGGGCACAATGGCTACCACCTTTTGGTATCTTTTAAAAATAAAACACATAACACAATACAAATCAATTAATAAACTGGCATGAGTGTCTTCTCTCAATAAAATATTTGAATTTGTCGCAAAACAGCCTGCTGGGATTGTTCTTAACGTAGTTTGGAATATGCACAGCCCATCACGTTTTGTTGTTTTTGTCCTGAATGCACTAAACTCTCACAAGCATTTCAGAAATGTCACAGCACATAGTATTCCAGTTAATCAGCTTCAAAAGCATAAGATCTATTTTTGAATATTGACAGATTTGAACAGATTTCAAGATTTGCTCTCAGACTAAAGATATGTTTCAGGCTTACTGTGTGAATAAAGAACATTTGCCACCAAAGACTATATTATACTACAGACTGATCAAAAAGGAGCAAGCACTAGGGGTTTATATATAAAAAGTTCAAAATTCCATCCAAAATGGATTTTATGAACACTAATGAAAAATGTATTCTTTGTTAAAAGAGAAGCTACTTTTCACCAAACATTCTGGTTTTTCCTGAAACATCCTGTCTAGAAACCATCAGTAAGAGCCTCATCTAGAGCTTAAATAAAAATCATCTTCTGTTACTGCTTTATCCTACTCAGGATAAATTAATATATTTTACACACACACACAAAAAAAAACAGCACCACAGCTTTTCATGGTATATCAGTTGATGTATAATATTATTTGATAGCTAACTTGTTATTCAGGGTCATATCAGAGATCGATCCTGGCTTGGTAGATTTTCCGGATCAATCTGACTTGTCCTAATGCCAGCACAGACAGCTCAGTAAATGGTTTTCAATAAACGGCTGATTAAATTTGTATTTAACATTTAAAAGGTTATTAAATTAACATGGAAAGGACTATTATAAACTATTACACGGACAACTGCTGAAACGTGACTGACATCTCTAAAGAGAAACTCATTGCGCAGTCTAGATATGAGTAACCATAACAGGAGAACATATTTTATTTCAGTACACAGAGTTCAAGACCATTTCGATCTATCCACACCCACTCTTATGTCCTGCCGACACCATTTGAGCCTGATAACTGGTATCATAAGCCCAGTACCACGGTGAAATCTGTCAAAAGGGTAAAAACCTTTCTAATTATATATATATAATTATATATGATAATATTTAATGTTCTAACCTTGGAACAAAAAACTTCATTAATCACAATGGTGCTTCAATCAGCCCAGAGATGGCCTGATATGATTATACATATAGATGTATTTCATTAATTTTGACTACGTTTTACTTTGCTGAATCCTGCTGTTTGATTATATACATCACATAACATGTCATACTCTTTCAGTGAAGCCTAAAATAAATATGGTGGTCGACGGATCCCACAGTTTTGGCCATTCTGTTGCCCTCTATAATAGGACATGGAACACGGGAAATGGGGATAGGCTTAGAGAAAAAAATGTCCATGGTTTGGTCTCAGGGTCCTCTTCAGTAACGTATAGTATTCGTGCGTTGAAGATTATTCCAGTTGTTGTAGAGGGCATATAATCCCGTCAAGGCTAATCCAATAAGTCCTCCCCTGGCAACTGATTTCAGTCCACCTAAAACAAACGTACACAAATTAGAAATTAGAGAATCCAGAAAAAAAAAATGTAAATTGCTAAATATTTACATAAAAAAAACATTCACTGTATATGCTAGTGCTTTTTCTAGGGATAACATCGAGTTGATTTTCACTCACCTGTGGATTTAAACACCATCCCTGTTAACGTGCCAGCAGCAACTGTGTTAAGGTCATCTTCTGCTCCTCTGGCCTTTTCTATAGCTACGCCAAACGCGCTGTACAACAGAGCTATGGAGAGACAGAGTGGTGATTTCAGTGATACAGCTTTCCACTTGTACTTCTGCTTCTATTTCTCTCTCTTTAAAATGCATTGCTTCACATGTCGTACCTAGTGATCCTAATCTGTTAGCCCATGACGCTCCCTGCCGTGTGACCATGTTTATTATTCTGGAATATAACACACACAGAGTTAATGTAGAATGCCTTCACTTCAGCACTGACTCGATGAACACAGATTTTTACAAACAGATGTTCAAATGAAATCAGGCTGATGTATACGTTTCCATCCACAAAAACACATCAGCCACATTTTCAAATTCTATTTCAGTGTTACATCGTGTGATGTGTTCGATGGCAGAATTCTATACTTACTGTACATTTCTGGGTTTTGACCATGCCATATCTCTGGTCTCCTTCAAGCCTAGACGAAGCCCATTCAACGTTCCTAAGGCAGCACCTAAAAGACATTAGACACAATCTTTCAATGCCAGTGTTCCCACTGGGGATCGCTGAAGAAAATCGTCCAAAAAAAAAAAACAAACAAAAAAAAAACATTTCACCTGTCATGCAGGATCCTCCGATGGTGAAGAAGGCTAGTTCAAAGCGGCCACGGGTTTTGTTTGCACCAGTTGGCAGTATAAATTCATCTGGATCCTAAGAGATCAGGCAGACAGAAAAAACAAACTCTATGAATGTCAGGGTTTACTTTAACAGGCCTTTAAATATAAATGTCATATCAATATATTTAAAAAATAATATATACATAAAAAACGATGACTGATTGCACAAACCTGCGTGAGGTAGCGCGGGTCAACGTTGAGGTAGGGAGAGATCGGGTTCATTCCAGTCACTGAGAATGAAAAGGACAGCATGATATGATATGATATGAATTTTACCATGTGTCTAGACAGCATGGTTGTCACCTATTAATGACTGGCTTTACAGCGCCATTACGTGTTAATGGCCATAACAGATGTTCACAAATGCAACACGGAAAATCATATCCAGCACCCAGACAAACAGCACTTGAGCCCCCCAGGGATGCTTTCTCACCCCTCTGCTCTACGCTCTTTACACAAACGACTGCACCTCAGGAGACCCGTCTGTCAAACTTGTGAAGTTTGCGGACGACATGACGGTCATTGGCCTTATCAAGGACGGTGACAAGTTGGCACAAAGACGAGAAGTTGAACAGCTGGTCCTTTGGTGCAGTCAAAACATCCCGAAGCAGAACACGCTCAAAACTGTGGAGATGACGCTGGACTTCTGGAGAACACCCCACACACACACCTTACTCAACAGCGCTGCGTCTGCTGTGGAAACCTTCAGGTTTATGGGATCTACATTCTCCCAGGACCCGAAGTGTACGTCCAACATAGACACAATTGTTATAAAGGCCCAGCAGAGGATGTACTTCCTGTCCCAACCCAGGAAGTTCAATCTGCCTCAGGGGCTGTTGAAACAGTTATACTCCGTAATTATCCAGTCTGTTCTGTGCACATCCATCACGGTCTGGTTTGGGTCGGCCTCCAAACAGGACAAGAACAGACTACAACAGAGAGTCAAAACACTGGCAAAAATCACTGTTGCCGACCCGCCCTCCATTTAGAACTTGTACACATCCAGAGTCATGAGAAGGGAAATGAGCATCACCCCAGACCAATTACACCCTGGACACAACCTGTTCCAACTCCTGCCCTCTGGTAGGCGCTACAGAGCACTGAATGCAAAAACTACCTGACCTGCACAGTTTCTTTCCTCAGGCCATCACTCTGATGAACACCTAATCACTCACACAGTGTCAGAGACAGTACTGTACAATACAACTGTTAACACCAAACATCCACTGCATCTACAACTGAACCTGAGCATGCTGTATATATGATGAATATACTGTACATTATTTTATATGTATATTTTTCTCAAGTCCTAATATATATATATATATAGTAACCAATTATCCACCCCATATTTATTCAGTACTACTGCACTATAGCTCTCTTGTTTTCTTTGTGTTTTTTTGTTGCTGTCTTTTTGCTTTTTATTTATCCCTGTCTATTAAGTACATAGAGAACAATGGAATGTATGTGTACGTGTACATGGCCAATAAAGCTGATTCTACGTCAGTCGACATGTTAGAACTCAATCACTACTGAATGTTGCTGTTACTCTTTTACAGTAATAGGAATGATTGTACTTGTATTGCACTATTGAAATAACCCACCCACAGACACACACAGACACAGATAGACACAGACACACACACAAAAACACACACACACAGATACACACAGACACACACAGACAGATACACACACACACAGATACACACACACACAGACACAGATACACACACAGACACAGATACACACACAGACACAGATACACACACAGACACACACACACACACAGACACAGACACACACACAGACACACACAGACAGATACACACACACACAGATACACACACACACAGACACAGATACACACACAGACACAGATACACACACAGACACAGATACACACACAGACACA
>JAOVYU010000067.1:12789510-12806240 GCA_025674565.1 Synodontis membranacea
TTATTATTATTATTATTATTATTATTATTATTATTATTATTATTATTTTTAATCACATTTACATCAAAGGTGCCACAGCCACAATAACACGTGCATTGATTTGGAAATTAAATTAAAAAATGTTATTTTATTATTATTATTAATTTTCCTTTGATGTTTATTTCTAAAACTATTTAATGCCATATGTTTTTTTTTTTTTTTTTTTTTTTTTTTTACACAGACATTTAATAAAAATTAACATTGGCAGAGAATTCAAAATGCGTGACTTGTTTTACTGTTACAGCAATAAAGTATTTTTTTCCCCCTCTGTGAAAGTCAGTGAAGCAGTAGGGTCTGTGTCTGAGGACAGTATTTGTAGGTCTTTATTCCCTTTTGCTTTTAAATCATAATGATGGAAAGGGGTGCACACAGAAGATCAGAAAACTTGTTAGGATGGGATAAAAGTCTGCAAGAAAACATGAGTCCAGAAGTACAAAGAACATAGATTGAGAAAGGGCTAGGGAGAGCTAGGAGTCTTCTACAGATCTGTACATTCTATAATGAGCGTGAAATGATGTTGGTACTGTCCTGGCAGGATTTTTCTTCACTGCGGTCATCCATTGACAAGGGTTTTTCTATCTGGCAGGATCTTTCATTAAACAGTCTTTTTGAGTTTGTTTATTTGGATCCTTATAATAAGGTGCAATTTAAAAAAAAATAGGATTTTTGTTTTAAGCTAAATGTTATATTCACAAATTATACACACCGTCCCCTTTAATATAGCATCCGTACACTTACTCATTTATACAGTTATCTAATCATCCAATCATGTGGCAGCAACATCATTCACAATTCATAAATCATTTACAATTGAACACTGAACATAACTGAAGATCAGAATGGGGGGAACACACACAATGTTAGTTTCACTAATGTGCAATATTACTTGGGTGCCTTAATAGTGCATTTCCTCAGGTGCAATAGTGCAATGCATAGATATTTTTTTTTTACATATAGTTACCTATATATAAGTATACACTTTACAATACATATGCACATATTTTTATCATGCACATATTTTTATTTCTATTTTATACTATTTTTATATTTCTAATTTGTATAGTGTACATTTGTATTTTCATTATACTTTACTTTATTCCATTGTTTTTAATTGTTGCTGCTCTTTGTTTCTGTCCACTTTCTGCCATGGCATTGTAAATTTCCCAATTGTGGGACTAATAAAGGTTTATCTTATCTTTATCTTGTCTTATCTTAAATGTGATCTCTGTGACTAAGCCTTGGCCTGGTTTGTGGTACCAGAAGGGCTGGTTGAGCATTTCAGAAACTACTGATCTAGTGTTGTTTTTACACATAAGAGTCTTTAGCATTTACACAGAATGATGCAAAAACAAAAAAAAACACTGAGTGAGATTTTTGAATTTTTTGAGAATATTGCCAGATCTCAGAAGTCAAATAACCACTCTTTACCACGGTGGTGAGCAGAAAAGTATTTTGGCCTGCATGAAACATCAAAGCTTGAGGTGGATGTGTTACAACAGCAGAAGACCACATCAGGTTCTGCTCCTGTGAGCCGAAAAAAAGGAATCTGAGACTATCATGGTTACAGGCTCTTCCAAACTAGTCAGTTGAAGATGGGGGGGGGGGGGGGGGATTCACCTGGTCTTTTCCGGTATTCAACCGTCCAATTCCTGTAAGTCTGTGCCCTTGGTTGCTTCAGATTTTCATTCTTGGCTGACAGTAGCAGAACCTGATGTAGTTTTCTGCGGTTGTTGCCCATGCACCTTAAGCTTTGATGTGTTGTGCATTACAAGATGCTTTTCTGCTCATCACAGTGCTTATTTGAGTTACTATAGGCTTCCTGTCAGCTCAGACCACTTTGGTCATTCTCCTCTGATCTCTCTCTTCAACAAGGTGTTTCAGCCTGCGGACCCTCCACACACAGAATTGTGTGTGTGTGTGTGTGTATATATATATATATATATATATATAGCAGAAATGTATTTATTTATTTTTTTTTTTTGCACAATGGTGTGTAAACTCTAGAGACTGCTTTGTGTAAAATTCCCAGGAGATCAGCAGTTTCTGAAATACTCAAACCAGCCCATCTGGCACAAACAACCATGCCAAGGTTAAAATAACAGACATCACACTTTCCCCCCATTCTGATGTTTAATGTGAACAATAACTGAAGAGCTTTGACCTGAATCTGCACGATTTTATGCGTTGTGCTGCTGCTACGTGATTGGCTGATTGGATAACTGCATAAATGAGCAGGTGTCTACTTCCTTTTAAATTAGACGGTGAGTATAATTTCCCTAGATGTAATTTTGTCTGTGTCTTGGAATCCAAACATTATTTTGTGTCAGTAAATTCTCACAAAGGCTATAAAAACTATCACACTTGAAAATACAGACAGTTTTCTATAATATTTAAATATAGACTTTTATCCCATCCTAACAAGTTGGTTAGGATTTTCTTATTATCTGCTTGCTCTCCTTTGCACTGTTATGATTTACAAGCAAAAGGGAATAAGCATCTACAAAACACTGTCCTCAGACACAGACCCCACTGCTTCACTCACTGATTTACACAGAGGAAAATATTTTATTGCTGTAACAGAAAAAAAACCCAAAACAAGTCACACATTTTGAATTCTCTGCCAATGTTAATTTTTATTAAATGTCTATGAAAAAATATACAACACTCTAAACATGTGGTATAAGGTAGTATAAGAAATAAACACCACATAATAATAATAATAATAATAATAATAATAAATTTGAAATTTAATTTCCAAATGAATGCATGTGTCATTGTGGCTGTGAAAAATAGATGTAAATGTGATTTTTAGAAAAATGTTTTTGTTTTCATTATTATTTCAAAGTAGTATCTTTTTTTGTCACTTTAAAAAGTCCCATTAGACTGAGGCATAAGAGGCAATGTAATAATTATAATAGCACATAATGATTGGCTATTTTGGGCGTGGTTCCAGTCGATACTCCGCCCCCTATCGCTGAATTTCAACTAATAAACCAACTGAGGATAAATGTTTAACTAAACTGTGAACTGACTGTAGGGCGTCTCAGTGACCTGAAAGGTCAGCCATGTTAGCCTGTATGTGTTTATGTGAAGTGTTGAGTGTAAACTGGAGTGTGGCACAGTGTTTGTGAGTTGAGTGTGGTGTTTTGGGGATACAGTTGGTGGTGGTGTTTCCCTCAGGGCTGCAGATGCGCCTTCTGCTGGAGCAACGCCGCCTCGGCTGCCCGTGCAGAGATGGCGAGGAAACCCCGGTGACACGGCACTGCTTTTTCATGACGGTGAGTTTCCCCTTTGAGTGTATTATAATTTTGTGATAAAAATTTCAAGGAAAAAACACACACGGCCTCCTTCCACCCCTTCCTTCGGGGAGGGAAGAGTGAGCGCGGAGAGAAAAAATCTATCTGAGACACAGCAAGGACAGTGAGGGGAAAAATATATGAGTGGGAGAGGGAGAAGAAGAAGAAGGAGGAGGAGGTGGAGAGGAGGGGGAGCAAATTAAAAGTTGCCAAATGGAGATATTGGGTTTCAAGAGGAGTGAGACAGGAGTAAGGGTTTGCCTCTTTTTCAAAGTCGTCTTTATGTTATGCAAATGGAAATAAATATTTATTGCTCGACCCGGCTTACTTCGTTATGTTTTGTCGTCGAATTGGACCCGGTTTCTGGGACAGGAAGGGAAAACCTAAAGTCGGCTAGCGTTCACTCCTGAGCAGGCCATTAGCTGGAGATTAAAAAAAAATGCTAAGATTTAATAGGATCATCGCTTCTTTTTCTTCTTCTTCTCGCAGACCACAGTGTAGATTGTGTTTGTTTAGACAGGCATCTGAAATGATGATCCCGATCTGATCAAACCTGTGAAAGGTCGCTAGTCCACCGGTGGCCGTGTCTTTCCTCTCGAGTCCACCTGAGCAGGAATAAAGCGGAATCAGCTCTTCACTGTCCTCTTCCTCTCCTCTCTTCCGTCTATTACTGAACAAACCCAAAAGCTCCTTTTGGTCGAATGTCCTTTTTTTTTTTTTTTTGGTCGAAGCTTGCCTTTGTGTGCAATCGAGGTTAATTCCGAGCCTAATGGCTAAGCTAAAAATAAATAAATAAATGAAACAACGACAGAGCTTTCAATTTGAGACCTGATCCGAGTGTAGATAGAGAGTGAACAGTCCCCCCTCTCCGACAGACTTTAAATTAGGATGTATATTGAGGGTTGATGCTTTTTGCTGCGTCTCCTTTCCGCCCCCCTGACTGCAACAATCGAACAGCTAAAGCTTTGCTAGCTGGCTATGTGAGGTTTTTTTTTTCTTTCTTCTTCTTCTTCTTCAAAGAGGACGGAAAAAGAGACATTTCTCCTCCCTTGTTTGTCTGAAAAAACAAACAAAAAAAAAGTATTAACGTTACTTGGACAAACCAAATAAGTGATGTTTATAATAAACAGGTGCCTGACTTTAGTCTTGGGCTTCTGTTCAGTTGTCTGAATGTTATTTTAGTGTAAAACGACGTGAAGCCATTACACAAAAGCACAAAAGTAGGCAAGACGGATACGCAATGTATCCAGGTTTCTCTCAGACCTCAGGGATGAAAGAAAAAGAAGCACAAGAGCGGAAATAAATTAGCCTTTTATTGTGATTTGTGTGAAAGTCAAGAGGGTTTGAAACAATGTATCAGAAACTTCAAAGCGCCGCTTTTAAAGGCTTCTGTGTCAAGTAGGGTTTTTTTTTCAGTTAGAGACTGACTGTTTTTTTGGTAGTTTAATTTGAAAATAATAATAAAAAAGAACACTCCGCATGATGACAGTTTGCTGATTAAATAACCGACTTCCATGTCCTGCCCATCCCCCATGTCTGTGCTTTAGTCCCCGTCCTTTAGTCATTTAACGGGTTTTTCCCCCCCTTCTTTAATTTTTTAAATCAGGCTGAAATATAGCAGGGCGTTTTTCCCTTCTGCTCAGACGGTGTTTGTTTTTTTTTGTTTTTTTTGAGTGATCTAACATGGTGGTGTCCGTACATTTTGTCTGTGGTTTCAGCAGTGGCGCAGTTTCAGGCAGAAGCCGCCATTTTACACTCAGCACGAGGAGCTGCTTTGTGCTCTATGAAAATATTGAGGACAAAAAAAAAATTGCCCCAGACAAACAACTTCAGTAGAAAGACTTTCACATTGTGCTACATTACCAGCAGAATCCCCCTTGACCTTGTCTAATTACAGTCTTCCACGATGGTTCATTTCATTATACATTTAAGTTTGTGCTTATGGCTGATTTCAATAAACATATCAGGAACTCACAACATTTTACTTTTCATTTATAATTCCTGGCACAAAACACTGATTATTGTCCATGCTTTCTTTGTAATCATCATGCTCAGCCAATCAAAAGCTGTTGATAAATTTAGTGCAAATGTGTATTTTCATAAATGTCTGTCAGTTAAGAGTACAGTGCAAACAAATTTGTATATAATGTTGGTAATACATAATCTATCAAATTCTTAAAGAAATAAAGTGCATTTGATTTTGTTTTTGCACACACAAAAAGTTACTGCAAAGGGGTTATCTTTCCTCACTACAAATAAAAAGGGGAAAGATTTCCCCGTATTCCGGGGGAAGAGGCTAAGAAATACAAGTGTTTTTTTTTTGTTTTTTTTTCCCCCTTAACCTTAGGTGTCATGGATGATGAAGACGATCGCCGTCTTCTGGATTTTATTGGGTGAGCTGGATTATTGAAGTTTGCTAATTATTACCCAAATTTATGATAATACTAGCTAAACTATTGCTACAATATAAAAAGGCAAATTCATTACTAATTGATATGCTTGATGAATATAAATTTGTTCTGTAATTTTTTAAACAGCGAAAGCTTTGAATTAATTCTGTAGTTAAAGTGAGTTATGAATAAATAATAAATAACTTTTCTTTCTTTAATTGCACAGCAAGGTTAAATAATTCATGTCAGAATTAATGATGTTTGGTTTTAAGAACTGCTTTTTGCTGTGACCATGTCCTCTACAGACCATGTTATGCATTTTCTTTTCTAAACAGAGATGTACAAGCTCTAAATGACTATCTTCATGGCTCTAGTAGCAAATCGGTAAGCTTGTCAATGTATTTAATTGGTAGTTAGTAGTTTACTGTAGATCATCCTGATTCATTTCTAAAATGCTGTACGATTTTTGTATTTTTGACACACGTCTGACACAATTCAACACTTATTAGCTAATAAAAAAATCTAGGATGTTGGTTATAAACAAGAAAATATATGTGTAGTGGACTTTTTGGCATTAATTTTGTGACTTTTTTAACAGATTGAAGAGGATGACTTGACAAGTGTGGCTTATGAATCTGCAAGCTCGTTTTTCACAAATGACACAGTAAGCATGTTTTTTATTAGAATCTAGATAATTAATTAGTTCAATATAAATGACACTAAAATTCCATTGTTTTATTAATTCTGCTTAGGGTGGTTCAGATGAAGGACTTAAAGATGACCACAATCATCTGGAAGAGTTTGGTGAGGCTGTTGATTCTGGACTCTCCAGCAGCCTTCAGTTTATTGAAGATGAGCTTGAGGGTGGCGTCTCCCCTAGTGGTGGGGTTGATCTTGGTAGTGAGGACCAACCTTTTGATATCCTCCAGAAATCTTTATTGGAGGCAGATATCACAGAGCAGACATTGGCCGAAGAGGCGATGTTGGACTCTCAGCCAAGTCTGTGTCCTGCCACTGCTACTTTCCCCCAGCAGCTGGTCTCTGGAGGAATTGGAGGTGTTTCAGGACCTGGACTCGTAGCTCCAATGCCCCTAGCTGGGGCACAACCTCAGGCTTTTATTCAGCAAGTTCCCCAGTTACCATTGCCAAATGGACCAACAGGACACATTCAGTTAATGAACCCCCTTAATGGAAGTACTCCCTCCATGATGACTATCAAGAGCCTAGAGCGGCCTCAGATCCTCTTGAGACCTGGTGGAAATACAGTGATGGGCAATGCTGGGCAGGGTACAGCTTTCGTTCCTTCTGCACCCGGGCAAGTATCTGTCCCCTTTAATAAAGGGCCAATACAGCTGCAGAATATAATCATTCAGAGAGGCCCTGTACCACAGTCTCTGGTCAGACCCATTCAGCCTAAGGCCCTCCAGGCAGGTGGACAAACTGTGTACAATATAAGCAACCTTGGGATCCAACCCAACACCACTAATATTGCAAATCCAGTCAATACTATTGCGTACACCACCAATGGATCTCCCCAGACTACCCAGCAGGTAAAAGTAGTGAGTCAGGCAACTAGCATTGTAGTCCATTCTCCCTTTGGACAGCAAGGACAACCACAGGTCCAGGCCAGTCTTCCCCAGGGGCAGTTTTTGCTACCCACTGGCAACACAGTCCATGGGCTCCAGGCAGTGAACGGCCAGGTGCTTCAAACAAACACTCAAGTGAGTGATCCATCCTTAACTAGCACTACTGCATACTCTATCTTGACTAATCACAATACAGCTGTGCAGATTATTTCTGGGCAGAATTTTGCACCTGGTGGGCAGATGATAGTGAATCAGGGTGTGGTTAGTGCAGGTCAGATAGGGCAAGCCTCTCCTACAGGGGTAATGCAGGTTGCTCAGAGACCTGGTGTCACAGCCAAAGTCTGGACCACCAACCCATCACCAACTCCAACGGCAGTACAGTCTTTGCAGGCACCAAACCGTCTCACCATGGTAAACTCCACAGGCCAGACTCTCCAGACTCATCTACAGATATCTGTTAGCCCAGGACAGCGTCTTCTGGTGCCTGTGGCACAAAACAACACAAACTCTTCACATACTGCAGTCCAAGAGCTACAATTTGAAAAGCAACAGGCACCTCTCAGTCAGGTAAGACATTTGTTAGTAATTTTATGCCTTTCCCCCACTTTTTTTCCCCTGTATTCTGTATCAAATATATTATCAGTAACCCTGAACAAGACATTTTTTCTGATTTGAAAGGACTCCACAATACCAAAACAGAAAGCTCAGACACAGCTAGTTGATCTTCTTGGTACTAAAGGTATGACTATGTATTACATATCCATTTTATTTTCTTTCTCTGCTAATTTTCACATTTAAACATGTTTACATTTAAAAATGTTTACATTCTCAGGTGTGAAAACTCAAGCTAACCAGGAATCCCTTCTCCTAACTACTTCAAAGAGACCTGAACATAAGCAGCTCAGTAGAGGAGGAATGTGAGTCAAACTATAGACTACTCATACATCATTTTACTACCTGTATTATACAACCAAATTTCCATAAAGTTTGGGACGCTGTGTAAAATTTTAATAAATTAGATTGCAGTGATTTTTGAAAATTATGCAACCTGACATTTAATTGAAAATGTAAAATATATGCTCTATTGCGTCAAATATATTTTCACTCTGATGGCAAATTTTAAAAAGTTGGGTCAGTAACATGATTGGTTATGCAAAGAGAAATACAGCTTAAATCTCTATAAAGACGAAACCACACATAAATATGGTCCAGAAAAGCCACCGCCTTTTTTGGGCTGAGGTCATTCAAGTTGCACTAAGGCAAAGTGGAAATCTGTCCTATGGTCTGATGAATCAAAATGTGAAATTCTCTTACAGTAGAGTACAGGTACCATCTGGCTTGTTATCAGTGCACAGTTCAAAAGCCGTGGTGGTATGGGGTGCATCGGTGCACATGGCATGGGTAGCTTGGACATCTGGGAAAGTACCATTAATGCTGAATGATATATACAGCTTTTGGAACAACATATGCTACCACCCAGGCAAAATTTTTTTTTTTTTCCCAAACTGCATTCTGCATGTATTACAACAGCATGGCTCCATAGCAGAAGGGGCCTGCTCGCAGTCCACACGGGTCACCCATTGAAAGCATTTGGCGCATGTATTTATATACATTTTACAAAGCGTCCCAACTTATATGGAAAAGTTTTTGTATTGAAATTAGCCTATATTAATATCCAAAAACATTGTCATTCAATCTATAAATTTTACAGGGTTCTTGAGCAGCTAAGGAGAGATCATACCAGGGTCATGTCTCCAGAACGTACCCCCTTCGCTTCACTAAATGATGTCGTTGAGAGATTGCTGCCCTATCATGTGTTCCAAGGGGAGCCACCCTGTGAGGAGGATTTTGCCAAGGGTATGATTTTCTGCACTTTATTCATCCACAATGAAAATATATCAATGGGAGGTTTAGGGCTGATTCACATGAAGCACCCAAAAATGCACGGCTGTAGCGTCCAGTCCTGATAAACCAGCTTGGACCAGGATGTGTAGGTGGAAGACTACTCACCTAGTTGGGCTAGTAATCTAATGCATCATGGACTATTGTCACTGCAGAACCTTTGCAGTGGAGAAAAGTAAAATCAAGCGATTCAAGGTATATTTCAGACTTGACAAATTTCACTTTTTCTGTATAAAACTGGACCAAGCGTTACCATACACCGTATCAGCTGTGAAGCAATCTCTCCTGCACAATTGTGCATTTGTCTGAGGAAAATATTAGTCATTTATAAAACTGTCACTTATGAAATTTGAAATGTTGTACATTTCATTTGTGAAAGAAACTTAACATGCTCTCTAGTTAAACACAAGGAAAGGGAAATTTCACAGCAACTATTAGCCTCTTTATTTTCATAAAAGCTAAGTGGATCGCAGATTGCTTGTTTTTTGTCACTTGGGACAAGGTGCGCTTGCAGGGTTAAAAAAAAAAAGTTTCAATATTTTTATCTGGTCACTCCTTGGTCGCGTATAGGTAGCATTCTCCACACACCCAGTAAAGTATGCTTACAGTATGTAAAGTATGTTGCTCCTGTGTTTCCCTGAAAATAATGGACATGCAAAGCTTTTTATGTGGCCCTTATGCAAGCTGTGTGTGTTTTATTTTGTCTTTGCAGTGGATGAAGAATTTGAGGCAGTTTCCACACAAGTGTTAATGAGAACACAGTCCATGGTAAACAAATACAGACGTTTGCTCATGGTGGAGGCTGAGGTAGGTTTTCCTCGAAGTACCTTTAAAAAAAAAAAAACTAAACACTCACTAGTCCAGTTCCAGAAGTGTTTTATTTCAAGGAATTTGCACTTTAGGGACCTCTTCTACCTATGATTTGGAGTACCTATAAATATTCCTAAGATATGTGTCCTACTCCTCCAGCGGTCCAGCCCTTCATCCGAAATAGTGATGATTGACAGGACATTCAACCAAGAGGAACGGAACAACTTGACTCAAGACAAACGAACGGTACTTGTCGACCCAGGTAAAAAAAAAAAAAAAAAAAAAAAAAAACTATTTAAACATACATTATCTCTTAGACAGTTATGGTGTTGACTGTATCATTCAGTTCTTTTCTCTGTGTTGCAGATGGTTTTCTAGACGAATTCTGCTGTGGACCTAAGAAGTTGACTTCAATCTCAGGGGGCATTGATTCAGTTGGTGATGAGGAGCTCCCCAGTTTGATGGAGACTTCCCCTAGCCAAGACACATCACATATACAAGGATATGGAGAAAGGACAGATTGCCATATAAAGCCTACGTATAGGACAGAAGCCTATTCAGCTTTTGAGGATCCAGGGGGTGGGGGGTATGAAGAGACCTTCAGTAAAAGCAGCCTAGACATGAAGAAAAACAAAACCAACATCAGTAGCAGCAGCAGCAGCCATCACCATCAACATCAACACTTTCACCCTGCCCACTTCGCAACATCTCCCAGCCATTCTCAGCACAGTTCCGGTCATTTTTATCCCTCTGAACAGCTCCAGTCGTTCGATCATGGTCACGTCCAACTATCTGACACCGATTCTGTGCTTGAAGCTGCGGTAAATAGTATATTAGACTGTTAACATTTTTTGTTTGTTTTATTGTGTTAGATACTGTCACAATCGTGAGGTGAATAATGCAACATGGAACTGAAGGATGCACTTCCGCAAAACAAATGTTTGTGCACACAGTGTCCCTTTAGTACATGGTAAGCAGTGTAGAGAGAAAAAAAAAGATGACTGTGCCTACTGTTCTGGAAACGTTTACATGAGAGCCTTTTTGTAAGTGCACCCACACAAAGCAGTAAGGTCTGATGTTTGAAAAATGCTGGTTACACATTATTTATGTGTATGACATGCGTGTGTGTGTGTGTGTGTGTGTTACTGTCTATCTGTAGCTCTGGAACGTAACCATAGAGATGCTTTGATCAGATAAAGAATACTCTTGTACTAAGTTACACTATCTGTGAAGGTTTTCTGTGTCCTTTTTAGTTTAGGTGTAAGCAGGTCTTCATAAGACTTGCTGCTTATTTCTTATAGCTGTCCTTTATCTTTTGATAAGGTTGTTGAAGTAGTTTCTGAGCAGAAAAAGTCATCTAAATATGGGCACTCTTAGTTGTTTTAAAGTATTAGTATTTAACCCCAGTCTGACAACCTTATTGCACTGCATGCGTGTTTTCATTTTTCTTTTAATTTGCCAATTTACTTATAGAAGAGCTTGAAAATTAGCTGAATGACTGAACTGGTTGAAATCCTAAACTATGCAGTCCAGGTGAGAAATTGAATACTGTTGTAAGAGCAATGACTATGCTCGTTTTCTTTTATTTAGCATTTAGTTTTGTACCTTACAGGTATGTGACCTCCTGTCCACAGAGACAAGCTCACTTTGAGTGTTTTTTTTCTGCAGGGGAATCTAAGTCCTCAGATTGAGGGTACAATGTTACATTCTTTTATGCTTTATTCATTTTTTTGAAATGACATTTTTTTTCCTTTATGCTGATTCTAGCCCTGGATAGAAAACCTGCTCATGTGTAAATGTAGGTTGCATTTCCATGAGCCCAGAGAGATACTGCCCCAAACATTTTCATTTCCCTTGTGGCTGGTGTTCCCTGCTGGTCAGGCTATGTTCTCTCTCTGTGGTTTCCATTCTGTGGTTGTAGCAACTAACATTTGCACACACAAACACAATGTCTTTTAGACAAGCTTATCTCTAGTCAATATTTGGTTTCTTGTAAGTGATTCGAAGTACCAACATCTTCATACATGTAATGTGAAGGAGAACTAACGCTTTGCCTAATCATTTGGTGGTTGACGGAGATTGACTAGTTATCCATGTGTCCACCAAGTTCATTTTTATCATGAGAACATATTTAAAAAGCCACAATCACAAATTTTAAAGCTATTTATATAATTTGATATTAGTTCAGAGAATTAGAATTTTCAATCATTAAATGCATTACATGTTAGGTATATGCACATATTTGTACCTGTGAGCCAAATATTTTAGATTTTTTGTGACATTTCTAGAAATACATTTATAGAAATAGAATATTTCTATCTAGGTCTTCTAGGTGGCAAACTTGGTCCCTCATGCAACAGGGATTTCTTGCTGCCAATAAGTAGGTGCGAAATTTCTGACTGTGGCTTTTTTCTGACTGCTTGTAACAAGTTAATAACTTGTTTGCTCCAACAACAGGAGTGAATGGCTTGTGTATGTATGTTTTTGGTATTGAAAGGTTGCTTGTGCCTAAAATATGATTTCCTTAATCAACAACACTATACTGTATATCTTTCCCAGCAGTTCAACCAAATATGATGAACAAAAGAAATTGTAATATTATGATGTGATGTCTGTGATCTGAGCTTGTGTGGGTGAAGGAGGTTCAGCCTGAAGACCTTTTTTGGGGGGGGCTTCTTTGTTGAGGGGCCTTAGGAGGGTGTACATGACGATTTGAATATTATTTGTTTTACGGTACGGGTGTGGCCTTCAGTTAATTCCAACACCTTCATGTTGAAAGTTTGAAGTTGTCACCATGTTTGTAACATTTCATTTTCATACAAAAGTTTATTTGCAACATTTGTTTTGTATTAAAAATGAGAGTACAACAAAATATTTATAATTTTTGTAAAAAAAAATTATAGAAAATGGAACAAAAAAAGGAAGTTATTTTTTATGTTGGGTATACCTTGTTTATGTGAAATCGAAATATATGGTCAGATACTGATTTATTGTTTAATTTGTGGTCACTACAACAGCAAAGATCAATCAATATTAAATTCACTTTGAATACAACAGTTAACTCATGTGGTACAAGATTCTTTTGTTACCCAAACTGTACATTTTAGTTTAAGTATCTATCATTTATGAATATTTTCAGATTTTGTGTTTATTAATTAGGTGTGGCCCCTTTAAGATTGTGTTACATGTGGTGCAGTAATAAACATTGTAAAGTTTGTTCACAAAGTGCAAACTAACTAGTTAGCTTGGAAGTAAGTCAACATAGAGGGTTTAAGTAATAGATCTAATACTTGATTTTCAGTCAGCATTTATTAATATTCACACTTGTCAAAGTTTGTAGCAGAAATTCTAAACAAATTGCTTCATAAATATAAAATCTTTTTATAAGTATTGCAGTTCACATACTGCTATACTTTGAGGTCAGTATGGTTCGAAAACCTATGAAGGTACTGTATACATACTCCAGCAGTAGTGGGAAGTCAGTTTAAAAACGTTGTCCAAATACTTTAGTGATACTTCCTCCAGCGGTGTTTCTCTACAAACCAACAGGACACACATTAAGCATATATTCAATTATCATAGAAATACTGTTCTTGTACATGTATATAGCATTCAAGATGAAATGATAGCTAAAATGAACTTACTGATATAGGGGTAGCTCCAAATGTAACTGAGGACACAGTAGCTACCAATAAGCATTGCAATTCCACCTATTCCTCCTTTCTGTACATCAATGTACTTCCTGTAATACCACTGCCAACCTGGTAGATGCAGCCGTAGAGAGAAATTAGCATTTTATCATTAGTTTTGTTCCATCCAACCGGGAGACAATCCCAAGTTTAGGATTAGGGTTTATTTAGGGTTTAATAAGTGATACGTGTAGCTTTTAACCATGTAAACTTTAACAGTATCTTTTGGCACCTCACGCAAGTGGGTATACAATGCCGTCTGTTAAAACAGTCATCAGACAATCACATTGACATTTCGTGGGAAAACACTAAACTGCATACACTTTCTGTCAAGATCAACTCGTATGGGATCATTTTCCAAAAAGTAAACAGAAACAGACCTTTGTTAAACATTGTCACAGCCTCCCTGGGTGATTTTGGTGTTCGAGCACCAAGCCAAGAAGCAACTTCATTCAGTCTCACATCTCCAAGTCTTAGTTCTGTCCGTAAACCTGCCCAGACAGACACAGAAGCTCCATGAATCTCTATATGTGAGAATTTGTTCACAGTACGCACTGTGCTGTAATTTTAACAGACCATTATAATAAAGATGTAATCTAAATATAATTAATAAATAACATAAAGAACTGGTGGTTCAACAGGTAAGCAGGTAATGGCTCTTTATGTGTGTAGAATCAAAAGTAGTCAGGAGTGTTCGGAATCAATAGCTTTAGGGCTCCTGATGCAAACAGGAAGTAAGTAAATCTAGCTGATATGATAGAGCTGCATTATATCACTGCCCTGTAATATAGCAGTAATAACCTTTCAAATGGAATGTTTAATATCACTGTTGAATGATGGAATGTTCAGCTAGTTGTTTATTTAATAGAATAATTCCTATATGATAATAAGAACTACTTTTTTTTCTCATTTCTGGAATCACTGCTTTTAGTGTACAGTATTATAATGTTAAAAACCATATTTAGAAGGTCATAAACAGGTTTTCTATGCTCTAACTACACGGAAATACTACTTCGCGGAAATTCAATTATCGTGGTTGAGTCTGGAACGGATTAACTGTGATAAATGAGGGTTTACTGTACATCATTATAGCAGTAAAGTGAACTTTTACTGCAGAGGATACCCTACCTTGACTCTGTGATGAAAGCTTGGAGGTTTGGCACTTCATCATCAAGTTCTCATTCGAGGACATTTCTGAATGAGATGAAAAGAAAAATGTTCCACCATAACCTGTTGCCATCTCAGGCGAATAGGCCATGACGGGTATGTTTTGTGATCGTGAGCCGAGCACATCTTCAACTGGCCTTTGAATTGAGGTTTGGAAAACTGGAAACTGTACAGGGGAATTCTTCATAGTGGCATTCTGATCATTCCCTGTATGAGGCTTGAGTACAGACTCTGAAGAGTTTACACACTTAGGAAAAGACACATTGTGCGCTGAAACTATGGGAAATAACACCGAATCACAGTGGTGTCTGTTATAAAGTCCATGTTTAATGTGGTCCCACACACAGGTCTTAGTCTGAAATACAGACATACCTTGCTCTTTTACACTCGAACCCAAAGTATGTTCTTTACTCAAAGGCTCTGGGTTGTTTTGTATCTCATCTGATACATTAACATATGCTTTGCACTTTGACATACTTTGCTTAACCTGGAAGCCTGCGGTCCATGGAACTCTTTGTAAAGGATCTGAGGCGGTGCAGTTGGTTAGTTCAGATGTCAAATTCTTCCCTTTAAGCTTTTCTTGCCCGTTGGTGATTTCTTTTTCTAACAAAGGTGTGTCTTTTACTGGATTTTTATATATTTCACCTTTATGCTTTTCCTGAGAAACTAAAGCATATTCGAGTCTTGTTCTCTTTTGCAGTTTTGCTTGTTTCTGTGTCTCTTGCTCTCTTTTTGCATGCCACTTGGTCTTGGGCTTCAGAGTGTCTGTGTTCATTCCTTCTGTTAATGGGACTTCAGATGCAGTGCTTGTGAGTGTGATGGCGGTGTTTTGTAAAAATTCCTTTTGAACAATCACCTTTGCAACTTTTTTTTTGGATTTGGATTTTGCTGGGGATTTTGAGTTTGGCTGAAATGTTGGGTGAATCAACTTAGTGTCAGTGTTTACGCTATTTGTCCCATCCTCATCGCTTGATTGTCTAAAAGTAGTAGTTGGTATTTCTTTAGGTTTGGTAGTGTTTTTCTCAGTCTTGGACCCAGGAGAAAGTTTGCAGTGAGGAAGATGAGATTTGAGCCTCTTGAATGGCTTCCCACAATATGGACATACCTCTGTTTAAGAGAAACAGATTATATAGCTTATATTTTGCATATTAAAAGTAATGACAGTGTATGCATGTATGTATGTGTGTGTTATATATATATATATATACACACACACACACACACACACACATAAATGTATTTTCACACAGAGAGAAATTATATATAAACCTTAGAATACTTTGGGGCTGAAAGTCAAGAAATTAAAATGAAGATAAGATTGTATATACGCTACCAGTCAAAAGTTTGGACACACCTTCTCATTCAATGGTTTTCTTTATTTGTATTATTTTCTACATTGTAGATTATTATCGAAGACATCAGAAACAACAAAAAAGAAACAACCAGAATATGTTTTATAGTTTAGATTCTTCAAAGTAGCCACCTTTTGCTTTGATGACAGTTTCGCACACTCTTGGCACTCTCTCAGTCAGATTCATCAACTATTCACCTGGAATGGTTTTCAACAGTCTTGAAGGAGTTCCCAGAGCTCACTTGCTGACTGCTTTGTCTTCATTCTGTCATCAAAGCAAAAACTCTGAAGAATCTAAAATATAAAACATATTCTGGTTTGTTTAACACTTTTTTGTTTATTGCATAATTCCATAAGTGTTCCTTCATCATTCTGATGTCTTCAATATTAATCAACAATGTAGAAAATAATAAAAATAAAGAAAACCATTGAATGAGAAAATTTGTCCAAACTTTTGACTGGTAGTGTGTGTGTGTGTGTGTGTGTGTATGTGTCTATAT
>JAOVYU010000067.1:12824882-12836553 GCA_025674565.1 Synodontis membranacea
TTATTATACCTACATATTATTATACTGACTTACTAATATATGGACATTAATATACTGATTTACTAATATAGTGACATATTATTATACTGACATTAATATACTGATTTAGTAATATATTGACATTAAAATACTGACATTAATATACTACATTAATATACTGACTTATTATTATACTTACATATTATACTGATTTACTAATATATGGACATTATTATACTGACATTAATATACTGATTTACTAATATAGTGACATATTAATATACTGACATTAATATACTGATTTACTAATATAGTGACATATTAATATACTGACATTTATATACTGATTTACTAATATACTGACATTAATATCCTGACATTAATATACTGATTTACTAATATACTGACATATTATTATACTGACATTAATATACTACATTAATATACTGATTTACTAATATACTGACATTAATATACTGACATTAATATCCTGACATTAATATACTGATTTACTAATATACTGACATTAATATACTGATTTACTAATATACTGACATATTATTATACTGACATTAATATACTACATTAATATACTGATTTACTAATATACTGACATTAATATACTGACATTAATATCCTGACATTAATATACTGATTTACTAATATACTGACATTAATATACTGATTTACTAATATACTGACATATTATTATACTGACATTAATATACTACATTAATATACTGACTTATTATTATACTCACATATTATTATACTGACTTATTAATATACGGACATTAATATACTGACAATAATATACTGATTTACTAATATACTGATTTACTAATGTACTGACTTATTAATATACTGACTTATTAATATACTGACCTACTAATATACTGACCTACTAATATACTGACCTACTAATATACTGACTTATTATTATACTGACTTATTACTGTATTATACTGACTTACTAACATACTGACTTACTAACATACTGACTTACTAATATACTGACTTACTAATATACTGACTTTAATATACTGACATTAATATACTGACATACTGACTCTTTAATGCTCTTAGATCTTAGAAATACTTTGTATGTAGTTGAATGCAAAAGTTTGCATATTTTTAGGGCAAAATGAAAAATGCAAAAAAAAAATTAATAAATCAGAAACGCAAAACTTCATTTTTCTTTATGAATGTTGTAAAACTATTCTTTAATAAGGTGTCGTACCACATTTTGCATGTATGGCTGCCTCAGTGTTCTGAACAGCTCTGTATTCCTCTCTGCTGTAAAATTCACCTCCTGTTAACTCTACTCGGCGTGACGTCTCTGTCTTTGACCTTACGTTATGTATTGTTATTGCTTTTCACCCAGAAACTGTAAGGGGTGCTGTAAACCTATAGAAAACACTTTTTATTATTATATGGGAAAATAGATTCCAGAGCAAAATAAACAAAGATAAAAAAATATATAGCAAAAATATTTATTTTTGTTTAATCCCAAGTGAGTCTATTTTTTTATTCCCCAAATCCCAACAAATCTGCATTTCAAATAAAAAAAATCCCTCTGTCTTTGTTTTTTCTTTAGTTTTCATGAGATTTACTTAGTTTTACTGAATTATATAAAGCTCAGATGAGGATGAACTTGTATCAGAATTCTAATTCATTAAGTTTATTTTGCAGGCAAAAGAGAGGATGAAATAGAGGACGAATTCAAGCCTGGATGTTCCACTTGTTGGAGAACTCCCTGCTGTTGATCCAATCATTCACTCATCTTTAGTAAGTGCTTTATCCCGGTCAAAGTCATGATGGATTTGGAGTCTTTCCCAGGAACACTGGGTGTGAGGCTGGAACACACCCTGGATGAGACACACATATTGAAACGTAAGGGCAGTTTAGCAAAGCCAGTCCATATTTTTGGAAAGTGGAAGGAAACCGCAGGACCCAGAGGAAACTCATATGGACACAGAGAGGATTTATGAAACTCCACACAGACAGTAACCTGAGAGCTTCGTATCAAACAGCCTGCCTGCTGTTACTGTATTTTTTTGTTTGTAACTACCATCATCTGAAATGTGTATTTTACTTAAAAATATTTAAATAGTACATGAACATACATGTCCAAATATAATGTTGACATCATCTTGGTGGATAAAAATAAATGATCCATGTGGCTCAGGTTTTGTGTGATCAGGGAGAAGTGGGGGTGTGGGGATATTTTCCTGCACTGTGGTTTTCTGTATTCCTGCAGTAAAGTATGGACAGGTCGGTCTGCAACACACTGTTTCTGTTTCTATTATCTAGTGCAATTGAATAGATTAGATCAAGATGTGGATAAAAGACTTGAGGGAACCAAAAGCAAACTATTCATTTGCTTTAGAGAGCACGAGTACTGGGAAGTCTGAGTGGCTGCAGAAGCCGAATCAGGCCGGATGAGAAATGAGGTGCGCTAGGGCTGTAAGGGTGGCACAACCTGGCCTTCACTCCTGATCTCAGAGCTGATGTGAAGAGACACATTAGAGAGAGAGAGCTCTGAAGAACTGGTCCTGGCTCAGTGAGAACAGGTGATATACATAAAAGGCTTGATTAATGTTTTGCCATGAGCTTTATGTCACACACACCCTGAAAGCTCACACACCACAGGTCTGCACATATGGAAACCCAGGCAGCAATGGTGTTACTGACGCCCTGCACGAGAACCCACAACTTTGTTATCCACATGTTAATTGATGGGGTGGCCATAAAGTCCAAGTCACTAATGACTTAGGATCAACGTAGAATCCAAACAGCCAATTAGAGAATTTACAACAGACTGGTTTATAAAGGTTTACAGCTGAATTTGAGGTGACTATGCAGCACTTCTTGATGTGTGTGCAGAAACACACAGGAATGAAACACTGCAGCTTGTCTTCAAGTGGACTAAAAGGTGTTAATTAAAAGGATCTGGCTCTGAAAATGCTAGTGTTCTACCAAACTTTTATTTACTAGTTTATTAAGTTGAAGGGTTGAACAAAGCTGGTTCATTTCATTCTCTTGTTTTTCATTCATCAAGTTATACATTATTACAGTTTTTCTTCATTACTCAGGCACAGTAATAATGTCCCAAAAGAATGGGAAAAAGTTTAGATTTTTTCTTGGCACATATATACTTTCTTCATGAAAATGCGTGACATTTGTAACATTCTCAGTTTAGTACAATGTACTTCACACTATATTTCACAGTTCTATTTACATTCATTTCCAACGATGTTATAGAAACCTTGAGAAATTTTATGCATTTGTTCCACTCAATGACTGGTGCATGAGTATACCATGAGTAAGAGTAAAGTTTTGAAATGTATTAAATCTATCAAATTAATCAGCAATCAGGTTGTGGCATGGCTGAGGTGTTACTGAAAGCCAGGTTGCTTTGATAGCGGCCTTCAGCTCGTATGTATTTTTTGGGTTGGGTGTTTCCGTTCTTCCTCTTGACAATACACTATAGATTATCTATGGAGTTCAGGTCAGGCGACTTGGCTGGCCAATCAAGCACAGTAATATCATGGGCAGCAAACCATTTGGTAGTAGTTCTGGCACTCTGGGCAGGTGCGAAGTCCTGCTGGAAAAGGAAATCTGCATCTGCAGGAGTGGCTTGATATCAGGAATGTGACAGTTGTAGGCCCTTTCCTAAAGACGCGAGTGTGGTGGATCTTGATGCACCAGTTTCAGTCCACTGCTTGTGAAGCTCTCCCAAGTTCTTGAATTAACTTTTTCTTCATCCCTGTTGCTTGTGCACCTTCCAGTCAACCTTCTATTAATATGTTTCAATACAGCACTCTGTCAACAGCCTTTTCAGAAATGACCTTCTGTGGCTTGATTGTAGTCGCATGAACTGAACTAGACTTCATATTTCATTTCAGTTCAGCTCGAAATGAAATATGCTAATAATTTGAGATGTTTTAGTAATTTTTTTTTAAGAATTTAGTACTAATTATCAAAATTAAAATAGAAAAATGCTTGACATTTTAGTTTATGTGTAATGAGTCTAGAATATATTACATTTTCACTTTCGTAAATAACTGATGGAAAATATTGCACTTTCAATATATTCTAATTTTGAGATGCACTAGTATATTTTAAGCCTAATAATATAGTTTTTTTTAAGTGTTCTTTACCAAAAAGAAAACTATATGTTTGATATGGTTTCACAACATTAGATATAACTATAAATAGACAAATAGTATTTTTAATAAATGTCCTTTTAATAAACAAAAATATATGTAATTGTTGGAGAACCTGTGTGGCATAAAGAGGAATAAAATGTAATAATGTAACATATGAAGCACGTTTTACAATGGCAAAACAAAACACTGCAGCAAATCATAAAACTAAACAAACTTCATTGCTGAAAGAAGAGAAGGTGGCATGTCTTTCATTGCTAGCGTATGTATATTCTCTGCAAAACAAGTTTTTATTGAGGAAAAAAAAAAAAAGTCTGGTGTCTGAATATTTCTAATACTGAAAACAGCAGGTTCAGTTTGATGAATGTACAGGCTGTAGAATTTACAACAGTGTAACTAGCTTTAGCACACATGACACTAAACACGTGAGATCTGTTAAAATAATGAACCCTAAAACTCCAGAACAACAAAATTTTAACAATATGTTCAAACCACAAACCTACAGAGAAAAACAGAAAAAAAAAAACCCAAGCAAAAACAGCCAAAGAGAAACCAAAAAATGTGACACTCTGAATGCAACACCCACAAAACAAACATAAAACCTTTATAGTCAAGAGCACAGAATGTAGAAGTGAATGATCAACAAACACAAAAAAAAATCTACACATTTAACATGATTCAGGCTTTGTAAAATGGTCCAATTATATGTTACACTGTCGCTATACATACAAAAAACAAAAACAACTGAACTAACTACTGCCAGTTGGTATAGCTCTTCTGTACCGTTTTCTTTTTTTCTAACACAAAGTCACTCCAAAAAGGAGAAAAATAAATTACAATCTGGTAGGCCTAGAAAAATAAACGTTCACAGACAATATTACAATTTTGTAGTAAATTTGCATTTTTGTCCTTCTACAAGCATTTAAAAAAAGTGCTCCAAGCAGTTGCAAACATTCATATTCAAATCATGGACTGAGCTCCTATAGTTGACTGTTTATCACTGAATGGACCACCATGAGATGGAATAACTTTAGTCTTTATCTGCAAGTCTTTAGTCTTTTAGTTTAAAGACAATGGTTAGCAGTTAAATGCTGACCAGATATATTATAAAAAAAAAATAACGTAATCAAGAAAGAAAAGCTAGCAAATTGAGTTAAATTCATTAACAGCGTTTGGTCCTTGATCTAAGGTTTATAAACTGTAATGGTATTACTCACATACACTATATGGCCAAAGGTTTGTGAACACCTGACCATCACACCCCCATGTGTTTGTTGAACATACCATTCCAGATTTAGCCCCCTTTGCTGTTATAATAACCTCAACTCTTCTGGGAAGGATTCACACTATATTTTCAATACTCAGAAACAACAAGGACTGGCCCATTCAGGCACAAGAGCATTAGGGAAGTCAGGTACTGATGTTGGGTCAGGATGACTGGGGTGCAGTCGTCATTCCAGTTCATCCCAAAAGTGTTGAGGTCAGGACTCTGTTCAGGCCACTTGAGTTCTTTCATGCAAACCTTGGCAAGCCATGTCTTCATGAACCTCACTTTGTGTACAGGGGCATTGTCATACTGGAACAGGTCTGGGCCTCTCAGTTCCAGTGAAGGCAAATTGTAAAGCTGCAGCATACAAAGACGACCTTAAAAGTTTCGTGTTAACAGATTGGGGAGACCCACATATGGGTGTGACGGTCAGGTGATTATGCTGATATTGAAAGCAAGTTGAAAAGACCCTGAAATCCAGCCAACACGGAACAGTTACCAGAAATCAAGTCATGTCCTCATATAAATAGCACAACTTCAATGGATTGACGGTCACAGTTTGGGTGGAATGAAATTACTGAATGCCAACCAAACCAAACCACACAGCAGAGGAAGGAATGTGACGAGAAAGGACATGACTGTAAGGTGTCCCTCCAGCTACTGGAATTCTGGCATGCATGTGTGTGTGTGTACATATATTAAGGCTAATCTATTAAGGCTGATTTAAAAAAACAAAAATCACTCAACACTCAACTTCCATTCAAATTAAAGTATACGTACAGTATTATAATTTTAAGGGTGTTAAAGATGTTTCTGGAAACTTTGGCAGTTTAATGGCTCAAAATTGACCTGCTGCAAATAAATTGTCAAGAATCTCTTAAAGAAACCACTGCATCAACTAGGATGAATGTAGAATATCCAATGACAATGTACATGTATACAAATCAGAAGTGATCAAATTGATGTCACCCATTCTTCAGCATTTTAACAATGCAAACGTTTGCATTAACACTTCCAATTTAATCGAACAAATCTGACACCTTGGCATTAATCCTTACTATATAAAGCAAACAGAAATAATTAATGTGTCTACTTATGATGGTTGGTTTGATATTGAGCCCAGCATTCTTGCAAGTTAGTTTTTACAAT
Organism: Synodontis membranacea; assembly: GCA_025674565.1. Lineage (NCBI taxonomy): Eukaryota > Metazoa > Chordata > Actinopteri > Siluriformes > Mochokidae > Synodontis > Synodontis membranacea. Next base: position 12,831,447 of record JAOVYU010000067.1, read on the forward strand.
GTAGCTGCAGATCATGTCCTTCAGCGTGGACGTTCCACTCTTTTTAACTCCAGGACTGAAATTTATTCAAAGTCTTTGATGCAGCATTTTATACCATAGGGGCTTGCAATAGTTGATCTTAATTTGAGCACACGATGAAGTGTGTGCACACGTTCACGTCTATGTATTCAACAATTTGTTAGGTGAAAAACTACTCATCTGCGTTTTGCTTGTGTGAAGTCTGTTTAATCTGGCGTGAATGGACAACAGCTCCAGCCAGCAGCTGTGCCTCAAGTGCTGCATGAAGGTCTGACCCTCCGAGCTCTAGCAGTGGTTCCAGTCCAGGCACTCGTCTCTCCTCGGTTTCCAGAGCCCTGCGCCGCCTTCTCAGGTCCATGTCTCCCTCCTCTCTGCTCTTCTTTTCTTTCTGAGGCTCCTCTTCTTCAGGACCCAAATTCTCCTTCAAGTCTCTGCCTCCTTTCTTCTGTGGTTGAGGAGCTTGTTGCGCTTTAGCGATGACATCATTCTGATTGGTGTCCTGACTGTCAATTATCTGCTGCAGCTGCAGCAATCTGTCTCTCTGCTCCATCAGCTTCTGCTCCTTCTCAGCCTGCTTCTCAATTTCTTGATCAAGCTCGTCCTTCTCTCGTTTCAACCTGTCTGCTTCCAGTCTCTCTTTCTCAAGCCTCTCTTCCTCAAACCTTTCTTTCTCAAGCCTCTCTTTCTTCAGCCTTTCTTTCTCCAACCTTTCCTCCTCAAGCTTCTCTTTCTTCAATCTTTCTTTCTCCAACCTTTCCTCCTCAAGCCTCTCTTTCTTCAATCTTTCTTTCTCGAGCCTCTCTTTCTCCAATCTTTCTTTCTCGAGCCTCTCTTCTTCTAACCGTTCCTGCTCGAGCCTCTCTTTCTCCAGTCTCTCTTTCTCAAGACGTTCTTTCTCAGCTTTCAGCTGGGCTAACCTCTGTCTTACTCTCTCCTCCTCCTTTGCGATGTCTTCTGGATGAAGTTCTTCCAGTTGTCCTTGTCTAGTTTGCTTATCTTTAGGAGGGTCAGGCTGAAGTTGACGTAATGGCACCCCTCGTGCCCCAAGGTCACTCTGCAAGCCTCCATCTACATGCACTGCTATTTGTGGTGCCTGTTTCTCCTGTTTGGGTTCATCTTCTGCTGGGTTGAGATGAGCAGCATCCTTGTGGTCCTCTGCCGCGTTTTCCCCATTAGGTATTATAACCGTGTCTTTCACTTGTTGCTTTTGAGCATCAGCTACAGGTGCTAGCTTCTCAGGTTCCTGATGTTGGTCTGAGCTCTGTTCTGGGGCTTTCACCTTCCCGTCTCCATCTGCTGCGCCATGCTGCTGCTGCACGATTTCACCAGCATCAGCTGCAGCATCACCTAAATGCAGCACACAATGCTTATTGTACTGCACTCAGACATACAGTGGTGTCAAAAAAGTCTGAGACCACATTGAAAATCTGGGATTTTTTTTAAAATTGGAAATAAACTAAATAAATAAAGAGTTTAGAACTTTGACATTTTTTAAACACAGAAGATTCTGTATTTCTGGGTCACTATTTAAATATATGTGATATCGAGCACTGCTTTGTACAAAAGGTCATTTTCCTCAAGCCTTATCTTCTTAGAATCTAATTCCATTGAAGCATGCTGTAAGGCGACACTGCTATGGATTTGATCCAAAATGGATCATAATGCTTTGCACAAACTTATCGTATACATGCCAGCTTGAGTGCACACTGTCATTAAAGCTTTACAACTGACCTGCAGCTTTGGGTTCCTCCTCTTCATCCTTTTTCTGATGGATCTCTTTGTGCTGTTCCTCAATGACAGCCAGGAGTTTCTCCTGTTGGTCCAGCAGCCTCTTCTGTTGCTCTTGCTGCTCTTTGATCACCTGCAGTAGCACGGCATGATCCAGCACTCCCTCTGAGGAAAGAGACAACAGAAGAGACATTCAGTCACTTTTATACTCACAATGATCACCTGTTAGTACTGTAGATCTAAGTAAATTTAATTATTAGGGTTGTGCATACATTTGTGGCCTTTCTGAACAAAATTTATTTGCAATTTACTAAAGTAATACATGGGGTTAGATTTCAAAGTACTCACCATTAGATTCTATGACATTCTGCCATTTATCTGGCAAAGAATGAATACCGTTGCAAAATTAAGGATTCTGTTTTTGGAGGAAATTAATTAAGCTATGCAATTTTTTGAAATGTTGACCAGAGAGTGAATGTATCAGTGCCCTAAGTGGAAATCCAATGGCGTTGTGAGAAATACGATGTCCAGTGAGTAGCCTGGACGCTGTAGACTTCCCATTCAAGGCTTAAAATTGTGTCTTGTGTCACTTTTGCAACATGTGGCCTTGTGTGTCATGAAGGAGGATGATTTTCTTTTGTGAATGGCCCCTGGATGATCGTAGTTCATTGATTTTCTTCACTTAATTTGATCAATTGATCACTGTAACGTTCGCCGTTTGACAGTTTCTCCCGGATCGAGCAGCTCGTAATAAAGATGTAATGCACCTTTAATGCAGGTGTTAAACGGCTGAGCGATATTTCTCTCTGAAACTGCATGTGGAACCCACCTGCCAACTTTCAGAATCTTTCCCATTGCCTTCAAACCCCTTAGAACAGTAGAATGATCCATATTCAAATGTCTTGCCAGCTCCCGATTTGATCATGTCACATCTTCATTCAACAGTTTCGGCAGCTCAGTCTTCCATTTCCTTTTGTCTACCACTCCCTTACTCATCATCTAGCTAGAATTCACCTTTTCGAAACAGCAAACCGCAGAAATGCCGATTGCAGCATTGCCAGAATCTTTGCAAATTTGTCTCTGGCTTCTGTTGAGTTTTTTCCAATATTGAATAAGAATAGAAGGCAATGACGAATATGAATTTTGCTGGGCTCCAGGCTTGATTGATAAACAACCTAAAACATTGTCTTTTACAGGTAGTTTTAAATAATTAAATATTTTTACTAGGCCATGAACTTATGCAACACTCTAATATTTGAATTTGCTTCGATTCATTTTCAATAACGATCTAGGGAAATTAACCAGAAGCTTATGTTAATTAATTGATGATTATTCATGCAAGCATTTATGCATTCTATTAAAGATTACTCTGTGTGATACAATCTGTGTTAAAACAATATCACAATATCAAGATTAGCTGGGCGCTGTTTAAATCAGGGTGCTTTCAGTAGCAGCAGCTATGAAAATAGGAAAATTAAAAACAAGATGCTTAAGAAAGTATATAGAGGGGAAGGAAATAGTATAGTGTTAAGAGCAGGTGTCTAAGGTGCTACTGTCAAACACGGCATGTAAGAAGTCAAAGGCTAGAGAGCCTCATACCTGCAACGATCTTTTTAATCACTGCGGCAGGAGTCCATGGCACAACAGAGCAGTGGAACAAGAAACAGAAGGAGACAGAGCAAAGAGTGCCTTAAGAGGGCTTTAATAAAAATCAAGCCAAGCAAAAGAAACGGGCGCAAGATTCACTGTGCCTTTGCATGATGAAGCAAAACACCTGTCATGCAGGGTCAGCTTGCAGTGACTTCAGAAAACAGCTTCAGGAACAAGAAATGGAAAAAATTGTCTGTTGACTATTAAAGGTTAACATAATCATATGATTATGCCGATTACAAACCAAGAAAGTGCAAATATGGATTTAACCAAACACTTACACATACAGTTTTGCACAGTAACATGCAATTAGCACCACACTCTTGGAAATAATCCGAGAAGGCTCAAATAAAGGGCAGTGAAATGACAACACAGGTTCCTCTTATTACATCTTATTCCACTCATTAAGAACAAAATACTCTTTCTCCTGTAGAAGGTTTTTTTGTGTAACGACAGCTGCATCTGACCTCTCACATGAAAGAAACTCACTTACCTTCCATCTTGTCTCCATCTCCTTCCTTGGTGTCCTTTCCATCCTCTTTCTTCTCTTCTTTATGCTCTTGACTGGCAGCCCCATCATGCACCTCAGTCAAATGGACCACTGGTTCAAGATCTGTACAGTGGATAAGTCACCCAATGAGGTTAAACGCATTCAAAATCCCTGGTACGTTTAACCATTTCAGACCAACAAACATTCCCATGTTAATGTCTCTCATATGCTTAGTACTGTGCACCGACATTTACTACTATAGCTGTGAATCTCCAAATTTCAGAGTTGACACATTCTCAAAAAGTAGTACACAACATGACGGAAAAATGATACAGCCAAACAAATAACAATGCACTTCAATTCAGCCCTGATCAGATACAATTTTTGAGCATTGAAAGAATTAGATTCAAGCCCAATACAATATGATTCAGTTCAGTAAAAAGCAAGTTGTCCGTTGCAGCAGTCTTCAGGACAGAGGGCTTTGTGCTTTATGGGGTTTTGGCACTTTCTTATGTCTTATGAACTTTAGTAGAAAGACAGACAGAAAGAAACTATAACCCAAGAAAAGCAGGAATTAACTTGTATTGTGGGAATACTTTGTGGCAGTGTTGCAAGTCTTGCATACAGCACAGATATGGTCAAGTTTTTGTGTAAATCAACAGTAATATTAGTTTTAGCCATTTTCCTTTTTTAGTTCAGCTGTTAGGCTTGTAAATCAGTGCAGCCGTACAGTAGATTGCTTGACTGATTTTATTATATATTTTTTTTTCTTTACACCCCTTCTTAACATATTTGGTTTAAAGGTACTCACGTTTCATAGACTCAGAGTCAACTGCTTTTTTATCACTTTCTTCCGATATCTTATCAGCAGGCAGTCTGTTCTCAGCGTCCTGGTCCTTCACTAATGATGGCTGTTCCACAGATCTATGCACCACCACTAATTCTGGCTGCTTCTGTTCCTCCACCTTCTCATGGATCTCATTGGACAGGTCCTGGGCCACTGGGATCTTCGCAACATGCTGCTTTTTAGGCGCCACCTCGTTCTTCTCTCTGTCTAGTGTCACCTCTTGCTGCTGGCCTGCCCCCTGTTCTGCCAACTCCTCTTCTACCTTTCCAGCAACTTGGTTCTTATCTTCATCGAGCTCCTGCTGATTCTTGCGCTTCTCAATATGAACCTCATCATGAGGGATGGGTGGTTCGTGGCGGTGAGCCTCTCCATCA
>JAOVYU010000067.1:12848836-12859235 GCA_025674565.1 Synodontis membranacea
GCATCACTCATCACACTAAGAGCTGTGTTGTGTGTGTGTGTGTGTGTGTGTGTGTGTGTGTGTGTGTGTGTGTGTGTAGAGAAGCAGCCACTTGGGCCGCATTACCACATCACTGTACTCGTTAACACTGCAGCCCACTACTTACACTTTCTTCACTCTATCACCATCTGACACACACACACACACACACATGTACGCACACACGCATGCACGCACATGCACGCACATGCACACACACGCACACACACGCACGCACACGCACGCACACGCACGCACACGCACGCACACGCACACCCTGAAACTCTGACACACCTCTCACACACTTATGTAGACTGAAGAAAGCAGGCTGTGAAAGAACACACAAATGGAGAATGGGAGTGAAGCGGTGCTGAGTGATTAGAGAGAGAGCACTCCCTTTCAAAACAGTGACTCAGAGGAACTTGGGCTGAAGGTACCAAAGTCTAAGCTACAGTAACATTAACAAATATACAAAAGACGACAGCAGAAGAATTTGCTTGGAGGTAGAGAGCCTTAAGTCATAATACCTTAAAACAGACTTTTGCTGTATCTTCTACTCACTATTAATCCTACATTGGTAAAATGAGGAACATCACATAGAGCACTACTGAAGGGAACAGAATTCCTGATTGGAGTAAACAATTGCACACATCACGCTGATTTACACATCACTCTGCAACAGTCTTCATATTCTGTCACTTTAACATGCACAACATTAGCAAATCTGTTGGCCACACCATTACTTGTCAGTTAACAAACCTAATCGTAATAAAGCAATCGAGCCTCCTATAAACTGAACACATGATATAGAAATGATTCATCCGCTCCTTACATTTGTAAACAGTTCACAGAGAATTCCAAAGAGACGTTTCCATTGTTTGCAATGTTTCCATTTTAGCTTGCAGTCTTCCTCAGTTAACCCATAGTGCATTATGGGTGTTTTCTGGCTAATGTACTTTGCTGATACGCAACCTAGTATGAGGAATTAGGGGATTATTAGTATAACGCTTGATGTTTTAAACTCTATTTTGATCCCACTACAAAATGTCAGATCCCAAAGCTAGCGCAATATTAAGTGTGGACAAACTGCTAGCCTGGAGCCCAGGACACTTCATGTCTGGATAATTAACTCGGTAGTTGTCCAGTAGACAAGTACTTCAGTAACCAAAAAAAAAAGGTACTCCTTACTAAAGACTATAGCAAAACTATAGTTCATCCAATCTGCAGACTGTATTTAAATGTCCGCTGCACTGTGACTTGTTCTCAGTCACTACACCTGCTGCACTACACACATGGGAAAGGTGTGATTTGGTTAGCGGTAAAACGATTTTTACTAGGTGAATTAGTATGCATGGATGCTAAGCTTTTTTTTTTTTTTTTTTTTTTTACAGAATCAAAAACACATAGGTGTGAAAATACTGCTTTAACTGAGCAAACACAGCCTTAAGCTGTCATAACGGTCCAGCTCTATAATCAGTAACATCGTTTAAGTAACATACACCTCGCAGTTCAACATACAGAAATTGAGAAAAAAATTAAGACGAAAGTAAGGCAGAAATAATATTTTCTATGTGCAATGTGAGGACGGAACACTACGTCTCATTGCCGAAATGTTGGCTGACTTTTTGTTGAGACCCATGTACATGTATTTTTTTTTATGCGCTACATTAAATGCAAATCTCACCTAAACATTATTAGACACTGAACATGTTCTTCTGGAAGTAGTAAAATCTACAAAACTGCAGTAATGTGCACCATCTATGATTAGAATAAAAATGGCAACAAAAATTTGCTTTCTTTAAAACATGATCTGTGAAACTTATGACACTGTGCAAACTCTGTTAGAATGGAGAGTTTGATTAATGGCAACTGCAGTGGAAAAGATCATTTATCGCAGTAAGAAAGTTAGTATCATTAGTGCCACACTGTAGTGTTCCACACACAGAAAGAGAGCAGAAAAGGAATGATTTTTTTTGCTGATTGTTTTTGCAGGAGGAGATCAGTGTGGTTGTTGCTAGCAGTAGGGGTCCATTTTCTCAGTGCATAACACCTGACACACCAACAGCTTCCAGCATCCTGCTGCCTACGTCACATACTCAAAAATAAATAAATAAAAAAAATCTCGACACCTGCACTAAAGAAAGTCTGTTTGCACAATGAAAATGGAGCCCCTTTATAGTTAACATTTAGCACTTCATCCCTACGTACAAAGTGACAACCAAACAATATGTCACCCAACATGTACACAGGAAGAGGGAAATGGAACAGGGAAAGGGGAGTACTTACGACTGACAGGCGAATGCCATGCCACAGATAGGGATGCAGCGAAAGACGCCGTCCCAGCGTACGTAAATGACCCTGCTGACCCAGAGGCCACTGAGGAGGCCATGTTTGAAGGATGAGAGCACCATCTGTGGCGAAGGGGAAAGCAGCAGGGTTACAGTACGTCCCATCATGAAAGAGGTTGAGAGGGAAACGAGGGGAAAACACACTGACCTGGCCATCGGATTGGCCATTGGAAAGAGAGAAGACCCCTAGTGAAAAACAGGAAAAACTAAAAGAAATGTCTGGCTAATGAAACAACGGCGAACGTTACAGTCCCAGAAGTGACAGATTCACCTGTATCTGTGTCATTTGCTGCCAAGCCTTGATATTTTTAAATCACTTATAATCTACGTTGCCAACAACCTGATGAAAACAAACGAGGAACAAAATTTTTCCCAGAACCAGAAAACAGTGATTCTCTGGAGAGTGTACCATGTCATGGGAAAAACAAAGGATGAAATGAAAGAAGTGAGCAAGAGTTGACCACTTTCCCTAAAGACTCCAGAATATCTCTTCACTGAACCAAAAGCATAAGCCCTGTTTTGCAAACCGTAGACAAATGTCATTTTACACACACGCATACACTCAGACAAACAGATGAATATCACAACATGAAGATGTTTGATTGTGTGCAGGTGGAGAAAGTAAGGGGGAAGCTGGGGATAATGCAGTGATCAGGTTCCATGATGGTAGAATTCTGCAGTCCAGATCATAGGCTACTTACGGGTGGCAGCAGAAGGTAGTGGCGATAATTGGCAGACATTGCACGACCCCCTTGATGCGCCACAGGTGCACTCTTTCCACCCATGACCCACTGATAATGCCGTAACGCAGAGAGGACAACACTATCTAGAAGCAGCCAAGGCAGCGCCCATCAGGGAGGCAGGGCACACAAGGAGGAGAGTGGTTCAGAGAAGGGGGCAAAGGGAAGACAAATTAAGGTTAGAGGGTTAAAGGCCAGAGCGATGTAAGCCTGGAAGGGTTGTCGCCCAGCAAACTGACTACACATTACGAAGCAGCTTCAGGCATGGCCTGAATCTGCACATTAAAACTTCATTCACTAAAAAGCTGCCGAATGCTTCGATGACGACAGTTAAACTGAGGACATAAAAAAATTTATGACATTAAGCATCAAATACAACTCTGTAAAAGTATTGTAACAGCACTGTTATTGCAGTTGGAATCACAGCCAGAACACATTATATCAGATTTAAACCATTATCAAGGCTGAATTATGAGTCGTTTATGCCTGGCCAGGCCATTACATAAAATGAAACTGATGCATTAGCTGTGACTGAGAAACATTCATTAGTTTGTGATGGATTCAGCTTGATGTTACAGTAACTTGTGCTAATATATGCATAATGTTTTTCACTAGAAGTTTGTACTGTTAAGGAGGGGTGGAGGCAAAAGATGCATCAGGCCCCTCAGTGCAGGACAACCTATTAGAATTAAGAACGAACTCTGTTATGATTAGACATGTCAACTGAAAGAACAAACTGGATCAGGAGGATGAATACGAACCAGTGAGGCTCTGCTCCCACAGCAATCATCTCTAGGTTGTAAACAGAACCATATACACTACACAACGATATACAGCAAACACAAGTTTGAGAGCAATGCTTCCTGCTAAGCGACGTTTTCCTGTCAACAACAAATAATAAAATGAAACCTTAAACTGTTATTTAAAATTTCTTTCAAATTACATTTCTCAAGACACGCTGGACAGTAGGATGGAAGTAGGGAGAGCAAAATGACTAGAGGAGCAGACTGAATCTAATTCAAAATGTGCCACACATAGCAGTCTAATTTTATAATCACTAGATTATAAGATCCAGAAATTTCCTTCCTTTAGCCAAGTGTGCCATATAAGTGACACACGAACGTTGTTAAAACAAAACTATTCTGGTTCTCTTTAAAAGGTTTAAAATGAACCAAATTGCATGTGTTGTCTGCCACCAATACCCTCAGGGCAAAATATAACGAGACGAGCCCTTAACAAATGGTAACACCATAAAAACACAGTGTAGGAGGTCCACTTTATTGAAAACTATAATGTAAGTGACTCACCGTGAACATAAAGAGTGTGTAGAACATCAGTGCCATGGCTGAAAAGGACTGGATGGATGACATCATGTTCCTCTGCAGACTCAGAGGCAGCACAATGAACAGTGACACAGCAATGAGCAACAGGATACGGAAACTGCCTGTTACCTGAGGAGGTGAGACGAACATAGACTAGCATCACATATCTCAGATAAAGAGACATCTGTTTACCTTTAATACATCGGGACAATGTACCATCTGTTGATTATTTGTACCATCTGTTATATTTATTTGCTATAATGATACGTTCAAAGAAATGTTTTCTAAGCATTCTCATCGACGTGGTTTAAATATGTCTTCTGTATGGACACATTCCAGGCTGATCAGTATGTTTGTTCTGTTTTTGTCAACCTACACCTTCCCTCTTGTAAGACACAAGATTTAAATAAATAAATGCTATTTCAGATATAACCCAGTGTTACACCGTTACAAAAAAGGGGAGGCTACGCTTACCTGAAGGCCTAAAAGTTGGGCAAAGAAGTTTGATCCAAGGTCTGCAATGACCACGTAGAACGCAATGCAGGTACCAAGCATTAAGCCTATCATGCTAGAGAGAGATAATGAAAGAGAAACAAAGTCTGTCAAAGCCTGACCGGAATTATTTAGTGGAAAAAAAACTGACTTGAGTAATGATCACAAAGCTGACCTCAGTTCCACAAGTGCCTTTCCTGGTTTACCAAAAGCATGAAAAGCTGCAGAGAAAAAAATATATTTAATCTGGGCACAGCTGTTGTGGTATTTCAGTCTAAATAAATGTAAAAAAAAAAATATGCAGGCAACCATTGTGACAGAACCACCAACACAGTCCTGTTGCCAAATGTCATTTGCAAAAGGTCAGCGGTATGTTTGTCATTCTTACCCAGTCCAGCATAAGTCCTGCGCTTGGTGTTGCTGGCTGCATGGACCAGAAACATGCAGGACTGATGGGTCATCCACGAGCAGAAAAAAAGCAACAGAGTGCCTAACACTATACCACACTATATGAAAGACAAAACAAAAACAAAAAAACAGATATTTCATGAGGTCGAACAGGTGGACACAGGATTTTTTCACTGCTATTATAAAACACAAGAGCACAGAAACAGCTACAGTGTACTCAATCAGATACTGAATGTGTGTATCAGGGTTGATACTAGTCTGAATCTTTGGATCTATACAACATCAAAGTTGGCAAATCTTGTTGTATTTTATAACCTCGTTGTGAGACATGATGTTTTACATAACAGCAGCAGGAGCTTGCGAATGGTTCGACTCAGTTCCTGTAACTGTAATAGATTAGAATCAGCTGATGTCTCTGATGTCAGTACTGTCTGAAAAAGGACAGGAAAAAGTAAGCTCCGTGCATTATTTACTAAAGTTGTGAAATTATTTAGTAATTAAACCATGTGTGCAGAAGAAACATAAGGTGCACCAATCCCACTTCTATACATCACTGGTTCTCAAAGGGTTTTTTTGCAGCCAAAAGACTAGCTTTTAAAACATTAATAAATAATAAAATGCACTGTCCCCTTTTGCACAGCTCAATATTCACATGTGGACAATAGAAATCTGGCTATTTATTAAACCCATCAGCCTTTTTATTCCTGAAGGTTCCACCAACAAGACACGTTGGGTTCAAGTTGTTATATTTATAGACCTACTTGCATTTCAGTTATTAAGGCCAGGATTAAACCATTTCAATTCATGCAACTAGTCAAACTATTAATAACTAATAAACATGAGGCCTCAATAAAAAAAAAATACAAGTTTGATAACGATGGGTTGTGATTTCTCTCACTGGAACAAAATAAAATTACAGTAACACTGGCCCTGATGCACCACATCAGAGCTTTTCCGAGTATTTCCTGGTACCTGACATATTACTGTAAATGTGCTAAGACTCTGCAAGCTCCAGATTTTTGGTTATGCAAAACATCACGGGTTCAATGGCACCATACATCAAGATAAATGTGCCCATGTGAGCAGCCTGTGTGTGCGTCAAACTAGATCACACGCATTCATGGCACAAAATATGCCATTTTTGTTTGTCCATGAATGAAGAATTGATGTGCTTTACAAATACTGGATTAATCTCAAACCTATCTAATGGCAGAGCCATAAACACAGACTCACTGAGCACTACACGAGGGCCTCCGTTTGCTCTAAAAAGAGTCTCAATTCTTCATGGCACGGATTCCACAAGATCTTGGAAAGATGCCTTTAAAATTCTGGTCCATTTTGCCATGAAGGCATCACACAATTTGTGCAGACTCTTCAGGTGCACTTTCGTGCCACGAATCTCCTGTTCTACCACACCCCCAAAGATGTGTTATTTAATTCAGCCAGCTTTGTTGACACAAGGCAGGCTGATTCCATGGATTCACGCTGCTGATGCCATATTCTGACAATCCTATCTGTGCGCCTCAGCAGAAATCGAGATTCATCAGACCAGGCTACTTTGTCATCGGTTCAGTTTTGGTGAGGCTGTGCCCACAGCAGCCTCAGCTTTCTGTTCTCGGCATACAAACGTGGATCCTGACGTGGTCTTCTGCTGTTGCAGCTCATCCGTCCCATCCGTTTGACGTGTTGTGCATTCTGAGATGCCTTTCCGCGCATCACAATCGTACAGGGTTATCTGAGTTACTGTAGCTTTTCTGTCACCTCAAACCAGTCTGGTCATTCCCTACTGACCTCTCTCATCAACAAGCAACATGCCATTTCCGTCAACAGACCTGACACTCATTGAAGGCTTTTTTGTTTTTGTTCACCATTCTGAGTAAACTCTAGAGACTGCTGTGTGTGAAAATCGCAGGAAACCAGCAGTTGGTCTCAAACCAGCCCGTCCGTCACCAACCCAGGTGCACCGACCCAGGCAGATTGTGGCCTAATGGTTAGGGAAGTGGCCCTCTAACTGAAAGATTGCAGGTTCGAATCCCAGGGCCAGCAGGTACCTCTGAGGTACCCTGAGCAAGCACTGCTCCCCGGGCACTGAAAAAATATAGCTGTCCCCTGCTGTGAGTCACTTCACATATGGGTCAAATACAGAGAACACGTCTCGTTGTTGTGCACTGTGTGCCGTGGTGTGTCAATGACAATTAATCACTTTCACTTCAGGTGTTCAGTGAGTGCATACTCTGGCAGAGGTAACCATTGTATATCAGAGTGCACTAAACATATGAGAGATTGCGACATAAGGCACACACTGCGGTGTAGAAATAATAACAATAATAATAATAAAAATACACAGTCTATTTACCTGTTTGAAGCAGAAGGGCATGGTCAGCACACTGACTCCCACAATGCTGTTCACCACGTTCATTATTAATCCCCAATTAGATGACGTCATTTTAGCTTTCTTGAAGTGTGCAAGCTTTTACAGTCGAGTGATTTAAGAGAAGCAGTTCAGCAGTCTTTCTTTTATTCGGATGTACTCCAGGCAGGATCCTGGGAAAGTGACGTTTCCTGCACTAGTCAGTGACGTGGCGCTCTGTGGCGGATAAACACAACATACACTGAAACGTAAACCGTTTAGCATACGCAAATATTCTCCGAGACACAAGTCATTTACATTTATAGCATATTTAAACTAACGTCGCACAAACAAAACAAAGCAAAACAGTGTTACGTTGTTTACGTCACTAGACACACAACATTCACATAACTTTACATACCACGTCCTCACTTCCCCTCCGACATCAAGTCCTATGTTACCATCGGTGTCGTTAATGGTTTTAATTCTATAGTTGTCTAGCAATAACAAGCGGCATGACAATTCGTGAAATTTTATATATTTATATATAACAGCGCGCGTTATTACTGACATAAACACTTCAAAGTGAATCTCAAGCCTCTGTATCCAGTAACACCACTTCCTCGATGCGTAACCAGGAAGCGGACGCGACAGCAGCGGGCTCGCGCTATGTACTGCCCCCTGTGGCCAGGAGGAGGAAAAACATTCTATATATATATATATATATAGCTAATAGCTGGTTACCCTTTCTGTGAAATATGACGTTGATGCAAAGGAAGGTATTACATCCCCGAGTCCTCAAACACACAAAACAGAATTGATAATGGTCAAAGTCACACCATTCCCCCCCAGTCTGTCATCACTTGACGCTTTTTTACGTGATGTCGTTTCATTTAGACGGAGATGTGAGCGGGGAAGCAGGAAAGGGAAACAGGAATGAGGGATGGTGTTCTGCACCAGGAGCTTTGTGGAATCCAGGTTACAGGCACCTCCTGCAGTGTTAGTGGCCCAGCTGCAGCGGTGAGGTTGTGTCCGGTGTAGCACCAACCGAGCATTAACGTAGTCTCTGAGGACAGGATTCGAGACTGCGGTTTTTGCGGAGCAGGTTCAGATGGAAGACAGGAAAAGTCTGGCTATTGTATACCGGTGGCCTCTGAACCAACCTGACTGTTCAGCTTATTGGCTGGAGGGTCTTGTCAGTCCACACCTAATCCCTGAAAATTGGAATTAGGTCCCAGAAGAAGAGGAGAGAAAAAGGGGGCAAGGCTGTGGACGAGCGGGGCAGGTTTCTGTGTCGATTCTGAGGGGGCACTCTATCCAGGATGAAATTAGACACAGGCATCCGATTGAACTGCTGACCTCAGGGGAAGCCCCTGGTCAGTGCGGGGTCAGACGAGCACAAAGCCGAGTGCTGAACTGTGAGAGGTCAAGCATGCGTGCAACTGAATGGGAGTCTTTGTGGACTCAGGCATGCACAAAATTTCCCATGAGCCACCGAACCTCACAGACTCCCTCAGGAACTGAAGGAAGGGGGATGAAACCTGCTGCTACCCTCGAGTGTGTGTGCGAGTATGCGAGCGTGCATCTGCGACCTCAGAAAGGACACACACAAACTGCCTCAGTAATCACATTTAATTACACATCAACCAGGCCTGTGAATGGGGTTTTTAATGCAGGACTTCTCCACACACAAAAAGACTGACATGCCCAACTAAACATTGCCTACCTTTGTTCTCCTGAAATCTATTAAAGCATTCTCTCGTAACCATCAGCGCTGCTAAAAGGCTTCAGATAACGCCTATTATGTTGATAATCATGAATAAAGGCAAGACAAGAGTGATATGCCATTCAACCAAAGGTCACAACTATTTATTACAGAAGCCTGAGAGGATGTTAGGGTCAAAATCAAAATCACTGCTCAGAGGTGTCTAATCAGCTACGTCCCATAGTAGAAGCAGTGGCTCAGCAAACATATTATTGATGCATTATTATAAATGATGCTGTTTAATATTTTTGGCTTTTTGCTTTTGCCTGACAAGGTTGAACTGTTTACAATTCAGGTGATTTTTAATAATTACAATGGGTTATTATAATGAATATTTTTATTTTATGTATAAGCCTAAGATTGTTTGTTTGTTTGTTTGTTTGTTCTGGGTTGGATGTTATTCATGTTGTTCATAAGGGATAGAGCGATCATTCAGTAACGGTCAGACAGTTGATGCGAGTTTTGTCTTCTCAAAGTCACACTCAGACATGGCTCATATTTTTGGAATGTGTGACTAGACCGTAAACCTGTCAGTTACATTTACACCATTTGGTACAACTCAATCCCATGCGTCATTCACACTAAAAGAAAACCATAGACACTGTAGAAGATAATTTTATATAAAAAAAAGTGCATTTATTTTCCTTAAGTCCTCGACGTTTTTAATATTGCTTGCCGCTGTATGTAAAGTGGGGAGTAATTAAAAATAAGCCTTGTGTTTTTTATATCCTGACCATTTATCAGTTCTTTATCTGTGAATGCATGTGTGTGAGAACATCTACTTGAAAGTTGCAGAGAAAGCAGAACTGTCTGATTTCATTAAAGGGTTCTCAATGCAGACATGGCAGGCGTCTTTGCCTGACAGTCAGTTATTTTACAGGCCTCTCCCTCCTTCCTTCCTTCTTTCCTTCTGTGCTTTTCCATACATACCCCCCCCCCCCCCCCCCCCCCCCCCC
>JAOVYU010000067.1:12972848-12984538 GCA_025674565.1 Synodontis membranacea
ATATACAAACTTTGTCCCCAGTGTGATGTGGAAAAAGGAAAATGCATCTCTATTTTAGATTTTATTATTGAAAAGTCTTCATAAATTCAGTCTTCAGTCACTATACATAGATAATATACAGACTAATAATTAGCCCCTTTTTCTTTCACTTTATTTGGATAGCTATAAATGAAACTTATACAGCGGACGCACTACATAGCCTAGAATCTAATAATAAACTGATTGTAGTGTGTGTGTTTTTTTTTTAACAAAGTAAAATGTATAATCATAGATGTGGTTGTTAGGAGACTTGTATGTTACATTTATAGAAGGGGTTTTATTTGTAAGTGCTTTGTAACAGTCAATGTGTTTTCCCAGCACATAAAATCTTTAGGACAAGGGAGTTTTTTTTTTCTTTTGTAAAACAACAAGCTGAGTGATAGAGAGAGAGAGAGAGAGAGAGAGAGAGAGAGAGAGAGAGAGAGAGAGAGATCCCATAAAGAGAGAAAAAAGCTATAAAATAAGTGAGCACAGAAACCTGCTTGTCTCTCTGACCATCCACATCAAATCTAATTAGAAACCATTAAAATGCACTATATTTTGTGCATTAATAAATTAAACATTGCAATCTTTGACAGACTAACAAATTGGCTGTGATGTAAGCAGAATGACACATTTCATACCATGCTGTTATACAAAAATAATGCATGGTCTGTCATATATTATTCCTTATTTAAACTTCACTGACTTTTTCATTTCATGGCAAACATTTGTATTTAACTAAACTAAAACTAAACTAACAAAAATTTGTAATTGTATTGTTTAGTAATATTCCATTTGATTGTTATTATCATTCTGTACGCATAGAGACCTTTTTTTTTTAACAAGAAATTTTCTGTCATGGTTTACAAAAACTAAATCTCTTGATGTTTATTTAACAAAAGAAATGAGCTTGCACTAACGTAGCAAGTAGTTCTGTGTGAAATCGATCGAGGAGCCTGAGGGCTTGGTTATAGCAGAAAGTTTACAGAAATGCCTTAGGACTAACTGAAGGCTGAAATCTGTCTGCCCGACTATCTGTACTCAGCAGATCTTATCTGCAAAAGCACAACAATAGAGCAGATCAGGTTTACTTCCATTTGAAGTTCTCAGACATATTAATTTCACACTGTTGTGCCTGTGTCTGTGAAAAAAAAAAACCTGTTTGTCAATTTAACAAATGCAAATAGGTCAGAGCATGCTTAATTGAGTTAAGATTTTAATGACTTTGTTATTGTTTTTATATCTTTACAGGGAGACCCAAATCAGTCAGTTTATCACCAAAAAGCGGTGTGTCTGAGAATGTAACTGGGAGTGCCCCTGCTCTTCTTACCTGGTCATCTGTCACCATGTCTAGAAAGAGACCATCTATGGATTTGTTCCAGTTCAATGGCCTGTCTAGGAAAGCTTCAAAAGAGAAGGAAACAGACATGTTCCCCTTGCTTAGCTCCACTATGGGTACACCAGCTAAGGGTATCTTTAGCACCTCCTTCGAGGTGGATTCTTTTAGCAGCATTGCTAATGGTTTTACAACCTTTGGTAATCAACAACCACCATCTGGGTTACAACTTGGTCAGAGGAGCACCTCAAATGTTCGTGGGAGAAAGTCAGGAGACAGGAAAGAGTATCTCATCAAATTGGACCATGAAGGAGTAACCTCTCCAAAGACAAAAAATGGAAAAGCACTCATGCTTCTTGGAAATGGGGAATTTGAATCTAGAGGGGGGAGAATTGAGAAGGGCTCTGGGACCAAAAACATAGGCGATCTGACCTCTCATATAGACTGCTCCCAGTCAATGTTACTGATGAAGGATTCCAAGAGAAGTAGTGGCCACCTCCTCAAGGGTTCCTCTGACATGCGAAAACATTCTCAGGGTTTGGGGCTTGGTGAATATCCAGATTACGTGTTGAACTGCCACAGCGATTGTCTCAGCTCCTACTCAGACATGGATGAAGAAGATGAAGAAGATGCTAGAAGGGCGGCAATGCACAACCCTAGGCGCTTTCTCTCTCAATTGTCCATCTCCTCCTCTTCCTCAGGTTCGTCAAGCTCGTCAAGTTCGGGCTCACTTTCCAGTTCTAGTGCCTGCTCCTCTGACAATGACTCCTCCTACAGCTCAGATGAAGAGGAAGCATCTCAACTTCTCCTGCAGGGTTGCCTGTCCTCCCATCATGCAGTGCTTCAACAACAGCAGCAACATCCTGAGCCAACAACTGCCCAACCACAACACTCCTTTATTGCCAAAGCCATGGCTGTGACCAGCACAAAGGCTATGGTCAGCAATGGTACAGGCAAGCATCAAAGGAGAAAGGAGATTCCCAGTAACTCCCTGTCAACAGCACAAACCAAATCATCCAAGGACTGTCCTAAAAAGCATAAGACAGATAGTCGACCCAACTCAGCTGCATTTGTGTCAGCACGTCAGCTGTGGCGGTGGTCTGGAAACCCAACTCAGGTAAGTCTCAAATAATGATTATGATATAATCATTAAGAGTGTGGACAATTTTCTTGCTTCAGATATTTCTGCATGCTTCTAGTCAATAATTTAAATGTGTCTGTTATCTTCAGAGGAGAGGTCTAAAAGGAAAGGCTCGGAAACTCTTCTACAAGGCCATTGTCCGGGGTAAAGACATAATCAGAGTGGGCGACTGTGCAGTATTTCTGTCTTCTGGCCGACCTCACCTTCCTTATATTGGCCGCATTGAGAGCCTGTGGGAATCTTGGGCGAGCAATATGGTCGTGAAGGTGAAATGGTTTTACCATCCTGAAGAGACTAAACTGGGCAAAAGGCACAGGGATGGCAAGGTACTCTCTATAAGTAGTTTAAACCCTACCATGATAGATAATTACCAAGTTTATCTTGCACATTTGTACTAGTCAATAGATTAGATGCACACAGAGAGTTTAACTGTACTTTCTTTGCTTTCTCAGCATGCCCTTTATCAGTCTTGCCATGAGGATGAAAATGATGTCCAAACCATCTCCCATAAGTGTCAGGTGGTTAGCCGAGCTGAATATGAGCACCTCAGTTGCCTGAGGAAGCCCAACAACAACAGCCAGGACCTCTACTACCTGGCTGGAACATATGACCCTACTAGTGGCCAGTTGGTCACAGCTGAAGGAGTATCAATAATCTGCTAGCGTTCCGTCATGTGGATGTACTACTGAAGAAATTTTTACTCCTTGAGGGAGGATACCTAAAGGGCTGACAATCGATTTTTACTGTGTTCAGAATGGTCTCAGATCAAAGCCCCATAATTGGACACTAATCCAGCACTCCATGGAATAAAGAAGAGGAAGATGAGCTCTCTTCTTTGTAGCTGCACCTCACCTGTCTGTAGTGAGTGACAAGTGGGGCTGACACCTTCATAAACAGCCAAGAAAGATGTTTTAGTTCTCAGTGAAAATGATGAGGCACTGGACATATTCTAAGCAAGATTATATTAATTTATATTAACCGTGTTGAGGTAAATATTTCGGTTTTTCTCTTCTGGATGCCCTGAACAGAGCTGGGTTCACTTTAGACTGATCATCCTTATCAGATCAACTTCATCAGGACTTTTTTTTTTTTTAAACCTCAGTTGGACCAAAACTATTGCATGGTGTGTGTGTGTGTGTGTGTGTGTGTGTGTGTGTGTGTGTGTGTGTGTGTGTGTGTGTGTGTGTATGTGTGTACAGAGTATGGCCACAAACAGAAGGAACTGGGTGTCATGCTGTAGACTTAAAACTCTTCCTTGCATTAAAAGTCAAGAATGCCAGTCTTAGATGTACAACTCATTCTAATGACGCCTTCTGGGCATCCAGGGATTTTCCAGGAATTGTTTTTAATGCCCAGTCAACTGAAAATGAAAATAATTTTAAATACATTTCTAAATTAATTTTTCTTTAAAAAACAAAAAAAAAAAAAGTTTTTTTTTTTTTTTTTTCAATCAAGCCATACACTTCAGTACCTCTTACTTACTGTACTTTTTATTCAGGTGTATAGTTGTACAATTGCTTTATTTTATGTGTGTAAATATATAAATATATATAAAAGGTATTACTGTAAATATAATATAAAGGAAGAGAGAACTATATTCCTCTTTATTGCGCTTGATTGTGTTATTTTTTTAATGACAACTGTTAGGTTTGATTGGATTTTTTTTTAATTATTATTATTTTTTAATTTTTATTTTTTTTTTGCTTTGAAGGGATGTGTGATCCACGAGTCACCACCTCAGCACTGTACATGACCGGTTCTCTTTGAAACAAGTCATGATAAGTTAGCATATACAGCATACTGCATAAGTGTGGCTGAACAGTCCACTGGGTGACTAATGCGGAACGGGCCATCTGTGTCCACATAATTGTTATCATTTCCACATTTGTTTGTGTTTGTTTTTCATTTAGAGCCTCATCACAGAATTCATTTGTGTATGTCATTGCCCTCTATGTGGGTTATGAGTAGAACAAATGCAACAAAAGCCTTTGTGGCACTTTTGCACTTCAGACATGCAAGATAATGTGTTGCCAATGCATCCATGTTTTGCCAGATCCAAACAGTGTGTCGGTAAAAAGTTATTGTACTAGTAGATAGATAGCTAATGTAAAATCTGGCCTCCCAAGCAGAAACCAAAGCACCTCTAAGGGTTATTTTACAGATTGCAATAAATGAATGAAGTCTGTGTAAATAGATTATAAGGTATGGGAGCCCTGCAATTTCACTGGCTGGTGAACTTTAGATAAATTGACAGTGTTCATACTCTATGGTGCAGTTACTGTTTTGTTTGCTTTAATATGACCGAAACAGCTTTTTTTCTGCAATGTTTTAGTAAAGATGCTGGCAAAGTTTTAGTGTTGGTAACAGCATTGCTGTGAGGTTGGATGATGCAGCACACCAACAGGCACTTCAGGCACTAGAAGGCTTCTGATGGCCTGTGTCACCTGATCATGAAGGACAATCAGAACCTGTTTGAGGGGGTGGTTTAAAATTGATCAAATCTCAATGTTGCCTCTCGTCACTTTTTATTCCTGCTTTGCCAAAAATTGCGTTTTTTTCTTTTCTCCATTGTCTGTCATATATTTTTGCCTGATATGCAAGCCTGTAAAGACTGTTCAGTGTAGATTTGAGGAAAGGACATAAATGCCTTCCAGTCCTTAAGACTAACTTTTTAACAACTTTGTTGCTTTTACACTGCAGAAGCAAAAGCTTTAAAAATCATATGTGAAAATTCATGTAATGTCACTTTTTGGGTCTATAAAAAAGAAAAAAAGTAATTTTCATAACTAAACACTGGATTCATTGTGTAATATCATGACACTGGCATCAGCAGTGTGGCATAAAGTTGCTCAGAAAAGCCTCAGAAAAAAGTGGAATCATTGTACAACCTAACTATGAGACCCACTAAGATTTTATTATTATTATTATTATTATTATTATTATTATTATTATTATTATTATTATTATTGTTATTGTTGTTGTTGTTGTTTTTATTTTTTTATTTTATTTTATTTGTTTTGTTTTTGTTCGGGGGGGTGGGGGTTGATGTACTTTTTGACATTGTGGGGAATATAATATTGTGGGGATATTTGCATTGTTTAGGCAAGCTATTTATCTTAATTTTAATGCATTTGTGTTGACTTTAATTAAAAAAAGATGTAAAAAATAATACCTTGGTATTTTTGATTCAATTTGTTGTAGCAAGTTCATCCTTCATTATGCAAAAGGAATCCAAAAATCACTACATATACAGTAGATCATGCTTCTTAAATGTTACAGAGAATTGTTAAATCCTGTGCTGTTCTATGTAGAGCTCAGCAGTTTCCATAGGGCTTAGTTAAGGTCATAATTACAGTCAGGTCATTTTCAGCTCCCATTCTCTTGCGCTTGTCTCCATTTGTGTAAGTGTGTGCATCCATGCATATGTCTGTTTGAGAGACAGAAGGAACAGGGATCAAAAATACAAATAAGGAACAGAATGTGCTGCAGCTAGAAACAGCAGCGCATGAGAGTTTGCCTGCAGGCACTGCAGGTGGCATAAATGTTTGAATTTTTGAACAGAATAGACCCATTAAGGAAGTAATGTAATCATATCATGTTCTTCCACCCACTGCAGGAGCACATGGGAATGGGGACTGTATGTGTGTAGGAAAGTTGATATACTCCCCACTGAGATGGCTGTGCACCAACAATGTGAAAGAATTTAAACATTTAGTTAAATACATCCCATGTGAGATTTACAGCCATTATTATTTCCCTTTTGGGAAATTGGATTTTTTTTTTTTTTTTTTCAATCACAATAGCCATATTTTAGCATCATTTGTTTCTTTTTCTTTTTTTCAAACTTTATATTATTGTATTTTTTCTATATATTTTGGCAGTTAAAAGTTTAGGTACCGCACAATGACATCATGAAACTTGTCAGCTATAGCAAAAACTCTAAGTGAAGGGCTTTTTATGAATGCTACAGATATAAGTAGCTGTATCATGTAATCTTAGAGAAGATGATAAGGTGATAGTCGTGTAATTCCTACGATCCACATGTCTGACTTGTAAGAAACAAAAGGGAGGAAAAATGTAGAATGAAGGACCACTCCAGCTCCTTATTCACACACACGCCACAATTTGCTTATTTCTCTCCTATAGTGAGTCAGTTAACCCAGATGAAGAGTGTGAAGCCTGGGATACTATACTGTAACATAGAAGAGGTCCAGCATTTCCTCTTCACCCTGACAAAAGCAGTGGAAGCTAAACTTGACCTGAAGACCCACAGATAATCAGCTCACATCAATTCTATAAGGGTCTGGAAGAGTGAAGAGTGAAGGTGTGAACATGTAAGCGTGAGGGAGATAGATTCTCAACTGTGTGTGAGCATGTATGCTTGCCTTGGAGAAAACAGAATTTTACAGGCTGGTTTACTAAATCGGGATGAAGAATATCTACAGATGTTCAGTGAGCCCTCATGCCCTGTAGACGAGGTTAGGGTCACCCTGGATGAGCCCATTGCCTTAATGATAGAAATGGTTCATCATAGGATAAAGATGATCAGTCAGAGTAACTTTTCATTGATTTGCAGTTACCCTTCCCACTAAGGGAACATGTGATCCCAAACCATACCAGTAAAATGTCTTCCACAGAATAAAAGAGTCACCAATGTTTCCTTTAATTAATAAACCATTTATTACAAAACCTTTTCAACCTAATAACTGTCCTAAACTGTTCTTTCAGATCTCAAATCCTCTTTGTTCACTTTTGGTAGCATACCTACATGGGACGTGGTTGCGTAATATTTTGTAAAGAAATTTTGGAGGATTTGTGAAATGCTTCATATAGAAGGCTCATTTATTATTATGGGTAGAGAAAATGGTTATATTTGTTGTTTTTCTTTCTTTCCGAGATTATTGCCATGTTACTAAAAGTACATTCCAGCTTTGATTCGCCTTTTATGGCATACAAATCTATCATATTAGCTATAGGTGAAGTTTTTCCACTGAATTTGTAATGTAATGCCTAGGAACCACTTGACAGGTGAATTGGAAGTGCTAATCAATACCTCCTACAGTATATCTCCATGTCACTCATTCTAGAAGCTCATTTATCAAATAAACTGAATGGATTAATAGATGTCTAAAAGCATCATCATGATTTTTGCAGCATCAATCTTGAATATCTACCCGTAATGATAATTAAAGGTTTTTCTTTCTTCTCTTTTGTGTAGTCACGCTAGATAAAAAGGTCATCATTAAAATTTTGACATAAGCCTTTCATATACAGTGTCATATTATTGCTTTATAAATGATTTATATATGCACAAATGTGTTTAAATGCCCGATGTAGCTTCAATTAAAGTCTTGCATAATTTTTCCACTAATGTTAAGGATAATGGACTTGCCATTGATATTTTTTTTTCTTTCCTTAGAGAATATCAAAATCAATATAAAATACTTTTCAATACTAGTATTAAATGTATTATAACAAAAAAACTATTAAAAAATGTCCAGTTGATAGTGTATACCCTTCAGAATTGCTGCTGGACATTTTTCTTTGCTTTTTATTGAAACATGTATCTCAATTATCTAGAAACAAGCAGAAACAATGCCATCTTACACCTAATTGGGAAAATTGCCATTAATACATATGATACAAAATCGAGAATAAATTATATTATAATGTGACTAGATTTCAGGAATTAAAAGCTCCTAAAAGCTTCAGTAAATAAATATGATGTGCAAATTTACTTAATGTGCTGAGCTAAATTATAATTAAAGAAATAAATTAGTGTTTCCTTTAGGACTTTATTTGTTCCATACTTTAAGAATCCCTGCCTTGACATGAAAGGCTAAATATACATTATTCTTATGCCTACTTTTTTTTTTTTTTTTTTAAATCCTTTTGGAAAAGTCTTTGATACATTACATAACTTTGGGTATTTGATATAAAATATTACTGAATAATAATAGTACTGAAAAACATGTACTATAAAGTAATAATAGGCCTTTGTCTACATGTATGGGTGTACGTAATATGTGTGAGTTTGTTATCCTCATACTGATAAGTAATCCATGTGACCCTATTGCTAACCCTCTGTCAATGTATTGTACTTGTCATGTCACTTGCACAGTGTGCTGTTGTGAACGAGGGAGAATAGCATAAACCCATAAATGGCGTGCCCTCTGCGTGACCCTGTCTGGCCTGCATGGTGAGCGGCTGTCTCAGGGCCGAGGGAGTGGCTGAAGGAGATGCACAAGTAGGAGGGTGGGGGTGCTGAATGAGGGACTGCTGTTGAGTTAAGAAAGGCGTGCGTACTGCTCCGATGGTATTGGTTTAAAGGGCTGAAAGCCTATCCATCATATGCTTATAAGCAGCTGACAGATCCCCAGCTTGTCTGTGTGCAGTGTGTGAGTGAGAGTGAGTGAATGTGTCTGGAAGGCCAGGGGATGCAGGAGAACCTAATACAGGTGGGGCAAAAGAGAACATTTGAATCTTAAGTAGTACAAGAAGCTATGTATATGTATGTGTGCCTGTATTTAAGTAGGCCATTGAATTTTGACACAAAGACACAAAATGTAACAAGTTAGACAGAGTAAGACACAGTGGAGGGATATAGGGAGTACATAAGAGGACAAAGACTGCTTTCTCTTTCTTGTGTATCAGTATAACCCTCTATCGCATCATAGGGTCCTCAGCAACCCTTTCAGGGGAAAAGGCCCTCAGGTGGGCCATAATGGCCTATTCCACGTCTGCACATTTCAAACAGCATTGCTTAATTTCAGCACTGCTCAAGTGTAACCATTCGAACAATGGCACAAATATGTTATTAATGTTCCACAGCCCTGCCCCTGTCCCCCTTCCTTTTTCATTCCCCTCTCTTCCTTCCTTTCTCCTACTCTCTCCACATGGCTCTGGCCTTAATGATAACCAGAAGAAATTCTTCATTATCTGAAGAAATACAGATAATGATAAAACAGGAAAAAGATTCCATGCTGAGAAAATAAATTAGATTTATGGCTGCAATTATGCTGCAAGCTCCCTATAATCAGAACATTTGAAAATTGAAAATGTTCAAGGATTATGAAATTGAACACAATCATATGTAATGCACACAGACATATAAACATTTGAATAGTTCCAATGAATCTTTGATTGAAACCAGATAAAAAAAGGATTTTACTTTCCAATATAATCTCAAAGAGGTTTTCATCTGTCATTTTTCTTTCTGATGGATGAAAAGGGTTATTTATTTTAAATAATTATAAGGCATTGCATTTTGACATGTTCAACTTTTTATATGAAGTTTTTTTGCTTTGTTTTGTTTTGTTTTGTATGTTACCTATATAAATGGCTTCTCGCTCTTTTTCATCCCGGACCTTTTTTAATCTTATTAATGGTGATGGTAAAATGATCTGGTCTCTTCCTAAACAAGGGGAAGCAACAGTTTATTTCCACAGGCCTACAGTGATTCCTCGATTTACAACAGTACAACAATTCCTGCTGGTCAGGCTTAAATATTAACAACATAAAGATCAACAGGTGTTTAAGCATAAATGGAAAAGGAATTAACACTAGCAGTACATTTCTTTGGGTCTTTGAGACTGTCTCTTTTATATATTGTATTTGTCAGTTATTGATGTAATCAGTTATTTTAGCAGAAGTTAGTAATGTAAACCAGTACATGTAGAACAACTCCTTTCGTTTTTTTTGTTGTTGTTTTTTCCAAAGCCACAAACCAAAACACCTGCATGCATCCTTCTGGAGAGCTGCCTTGTGTCCTGATTGGTTGCATGTGGGTGGTACATATCATTTGTTTTTGTTCCCTCTGTTTAGAGCCTGTTTTCCCTCTGTTCAGAGCCTGGGGACACTACACTACACCGGAGTTCCTTCACTTAGCAGATCTTGTATTGACACTTTTGTCAGAATGCAAGGTGATAGTCATCAAATAATTCAAAAACACATTAAAAATGCATAATCACATTAGAAATCATAAAAGGTTTGATTTTAACAAACCAGAAGTACTTCCATAATCATGATTATTGTATACCGACCAAAACACTGTTTAGGTTTTTTCCAATGAATGTAAAACTGGGCCATTTTTTCTGCGTGAATGAGTTTATGGCCAAATGGCTATAAGAAGTAGAGTAGCTGAATCATACGCTACATTTGTTAAGTGTGTCAATGGCAGTAAAAGGGAGTGTGTGCTCTAAATATTATAGTAATGTACTGTTTTGGTGGATAAGAGTTACAGTTACAGGTTACAGTTTTATGGTCATTGTGTTAAATTGTTCTTTTCTGGACACTTTTAAGCATTTATTCAGTATTATTAATATAATATTTTAATGTAAATATATGCAATATCCAAATCTGTGACATACAGGGGTAACTATTAGTAACAACAACAACAGCAACAACAACAAAAAAAAAAATCAATGAAGAAGGATTTTAGTAACTAAAAAAAGATCATGTTGTACTCTTCAGATATGCATTCTTCTTTCCAAGGGGATTGATGTTACTTTTCCTTTCCTTGGAATTTTAATCATAAAGGAGAAAGAAAAAGCAAGATTCCCTCTTCTGTGAGTCACATGTGTGAATGAATGGCTGTCAGCTGCTCATACGTGTCGGACACAGTGATCCAGACCAACTCCAAGGCCAAGGCAAGGGAGGGGGTCAAGGGCATGGAAGCTTTCCAGCTCACCCCATACATCCATCCTCAACTCAATCTCCTTGGGCCTGCTGTGTATGCTGCATATCCATCCTCAGCACATTCACACCAGTATGCAGAGCAGAATGACCTGCATGCTGCTGCAGTATTATATTGCACACTGCAGCATTAATGTCATCCTCTGTAGCACGCTTTGTGCCGGTGCTTTTTCTTCAACTTATATTTAACATTGTTTCTTTAGGGGTTTTTTTGTTTGAGATTGTTTCTTGCGTCTATCAAGTTTTTTTTCTGATCACCCATATAAGAAGAAGAACAAAACCCTATAATAAGATAAAAGAACAACAGGACATTGTCAGAAATGAACCTACTAAGATGCATAAGTGAACATTTGAAAACACACAGCCTGGTGGGGATAAATTTCATCTACACCTTGTAAATCCGGTTGCTGTGGAATTTATTGGTATTAAGTAAGGAAAAGGGAAAGTACAGCTTGGTGTGTGTGGGTGTGTACGTGTGTGTGTGTGTGTGTGTGTGTG
>JAOVYU010000067.1:12997570-13009751 GCA_025674565.1 Synodontis membranacea
TGTGTGTGTGTGTGTGTGTGTGTGTGTGTGTGTGTGTGTGTGTGTGTGTGTGTGTGTTTGTGTGTGTGCGTGCGTGCATGCATTCATGCGTATGTGCGTGTGTGTGCGTGTGTGTGCCTGTGTGTGTATGCGTGCGTGCGTGTCTGTGTCGGGGTGACAGAGTGTGGAGCTGAGGGAGTCGAGGTGTTGGTGACATGGGGGAAGGAACTGGAAGAAAGAGGTATAGATATTGAGTGGGTGAGATAGCAAAAACAACAGATCTGTATTGGGGGGGACAAAATCCAGCAAAGGAGGGTGAACAAGAGAAAGAAGGGAAGGAGTGAGACAGAACCCCGGAGAGAGTGGTAGGGTGGAGTGTTGAAAAAAAATGGAGAGAATGGCGAGAGGAGGCGAGAGGGGGTGATGATAGTGGAGGAGATGCCTCGGGGAGGCACAGTCAGAAAGCTGGTGTGGTGGAAGCATAAACACTCTTTGTCTGTGTTCTCCTCAGGCACTACAATAAGCACAGACAGAGAAAAAGAGCTAGACAGAGAGAGTGAGTGAGAGGACTGGGAGAGGGAGAAATACAGACAAACAAGAGAGGACGAGGTAGTCACAGAGATAGAGCCTGAGATTAAACATGAGACAGAGGGAGAAGAGGACAGATAAACGATAGGGTATGAGGAAGGAAAGAAAAAGAGATATTCAAAGACAGATGGCAAAGATGAATAAAAGAGAGGGTGGAGATATAGAGTGAGATATAGAGAAACTGCAAGAGAAGGTGGATAGGACTCAAGTATTTGTCACTAAAAGCTCCCTGCTACTTCAGCCCTGCTCAAACTTCCAACCCCCTCACCATACCCCTCACACACACACACACACACACACACACACACACACACACACACACACACACACGCAAAGTCTGAGTAAACAGGCTTTACATTAAACCTAAGCACAGGTGTGTCATGGGGCCTGCGGCAGCTTTCAGACAGTCACACTAAACCTGTTCCTCTGTCATCACACACTCCAGCCAGCACTGCTTACTGCACAGCACAGGAACCTGCATGACCCTCATCAACCCCAACAAGACTTTGACTTATGCACTCATAAAAGCCACTAGCACCTTGATAGTAGATGCTAATATGTCATTATCAATCAGTGTGGGTACTCGAGAAAGCGAATCCCTTCAGTGCAAAGGTGAACTTTTAGTGAACATCTTTCCCAGATGTGCATCTTGCATTGGTCTTGTTTGATAAAATATTACAATGTATTATAATTCATTCACAATCCATAGCACAAAATGACAGAATATTAGATGAACAGTAAAGACCTAACAACAAGAAAACAAGAACCATTTGTAAGGAATATGATATGATGGAAAGTGTTGTTAAAGGAAGATAAAAAAACTATTTAATTTTTTTTCTTTTCTGAATGACACATCATGCTTTTTAACCATTTATAGACACATTTCATGTTGTGTAATATCTGCCATAAATGAATTTCTGTTATTATTCATGTTATAGCAGATATAAACAGTCATTCCCTGAGCACCCTTTCTTCTTTCACTCTGTTGAAGTTAAAAAGACATAGAAAACATGTTTACAAGCTTGTCATGTTACTGAGTAACCGCAAAGCTTAAACTCCTCTGTGTCTAAAGACTATTGACTGTTACAAAGTGCTGACACCCAAGGCTCTTATAAATATTATATAAACAATCCCTTACTGAAAGCTTCACCATATACTATATGGCCAAATGTTTGACGACACCCAACGATCACATATAAGCCTTTCTCAAAGTTTGAAGCACACAGTTGTCTACAATGTCTCTTTTTAAATGTCTAGAATTTCCGCTTACTTTAACTAAGGGACCCATACCTGTTCCAGCATGACAATGCCCCTGTGTACAAAACAAGGTCCATGAAGACATGGTTTGGAGTTGTAGAACTCATCACTTATGCATTACTAATAAACGCATTATTAGCATTAATGTAGAAGCAGTCTCCTTTCAATTTACTTTGGAAGAGTTCTTAGGATAGAATAAAAAAATGTGTGAAAAATCATGTGATTTTTAATTACAGAACTACTGTCTGAGCCATGCTGTTATAAATATATAGAATGTATCTTTATGGAAGTTAAAGGCCTAATATATTCTAAATTAATATATGACCCCTATCAAACAGTAAAACTAAGCATTCCTGTGGTTAAAGGACTACTCTCTGTGGAATAAACCCCAGCCATGAAAATGATTATCTAAGCAAATTATGTATAATTCAATGAGGATTTTGGGAAAGCTTGAAGTTATTATGGTTTGCAGGTGGGTAATGAGGAAGTATGTTTTAACTGCCATTTTCAGATCATTATTTTCTGTGGTTGTTATAAATATGTGCCAAACAACTATTATGTATATATTTGGTACTAGCCCTTTGCCCAGGCTTATTCAAAAGGCAGTTGTTAAATATTGTACTGGATAATACACCTCTGGTATAAAGGCATGTTGTGTATATAAAGGGTATGTTGCATGTAATTGCACTAATTACTGGCATGTCACTTCCTTCCTGTAATTATGATAAGGGGAGAAGCTCTTGAACTGAGCTGCCAGTTCAAAAAGGTAACTTTAGATGTGTAACACTGGAGGTGATGGTGTTGATTGCATAGTGAACAACACAACTGCACTGATTCCTACTGTATCATTTTACCACAGCTATTGTATCATTTTGAATTTGGGCAAGTTGAAATCTGCCATTTTATTTGCATTTAGACATTGGATGAAAATTTGAGCCAGTCAAGACAGGAGGTGGGGCAATGTGTCGGCTTCATGAATGAATACTAAAAACAACAGTTTATATGCATGGACACATGCTAAATTATGCAGATGCATAACAGTTCATGAATTATTAAATGGTAACTTGTTATCCCTTCAACACTTTACTTCATTTTTCAGTAAATCTGACTGTGAGTTTTTTAAGCATTGTTGCTGAACACCTCCTTATTTACACAAATTCAAAATTAAGCTTTTTTTCTGTATACACGTTTCTAGTTGTGACATTCAGTTTTCTCAGGTTCAATTGCATGATTTTCCTTCAATTGCATGATATTACTTGAGGTTACATTTTCACTGATAAAGCCTTTCAGAGAAAGTGAGTGACCTAAAGAGAAATAAACATGCCAAACATTTGTTTTATGAAAGGGCTGATTAATATGGTTAGAGGAGAAATGATCCAACATGTGACAATACAATATAAAAAAAGTTTACAGACAGAATAAAAAGAAATGCAAGGAGAACACAAGCTTGAAGTAAAAAAAAACTTATTTATTTCTGTCATGTTTTTCTGTTTACACTTGGTTTTAAAATGCATCCTGGGCAATAAGGTCACAAGTGGAAAGGCGAGACACCTTGCCATTTACACCTGTGTCTATCATGCATCTCTAAGTTGTCCAGCTGAACACTTGCATTCAGATTTTGTTTCTGCCCACAACACTCCCACTAGAAGGTCAAAGGTCCCCACGAACAGTTATGTTAAAGATGTTAAACATGCATAAATATAAGCATATGTGGTCAAATGCATCCCAGACCACCTCAGCAAGTGGTCTGAGTGAATGTGTCTTGAATATGCCTTGGGTGTCTTTTATATTTGTATTTAGCGCTGACCACATGTGATCAGATTAGCCGGAGCAAATTTTAATACCAAGTATAAACGGGGTCTTGTGGAGCTTCCTGGTCAAGTAGTAGTTTTTTGTTTCAGCGTAATCTTTATTTGCAAAATTACAATCACTTTATTTTGCAAAATTACAACCACAGGATTTCAGGGCTTTAAAATTGTAACATTGCAATTTAATCATGTCCGTGCAGGACTAAAAGGACTTAAAGGACTATAAGGAGATAATCACTTCATGAATTGAGGACAGAAATGAATAAAAGATGTTGCAAAGCATGACATCAGTTAAAAGAATGTAACATGCCTCACTCTCCCAGTACTTCCTTGTGCTAAGCATTTGAACTGCCCATTTTCAACTATGGCCATGCTGGATTATCGCTACAAAATAAATCTGTATGGCACAAATTTTTCAAATGTTTTCAGATTAATAGATATATTTTTAATCAATAAATCTTAACATTTCAAGAAAAAATGCTTAATGTAGTATACTTGCTTGGAAAGTAGCCTATGGTAACTGTATCCACATTCTGGTAACCAGAGTGAAAATAATACGATTATGTATAGTTATGTAAAGAATATGGCACATGTAACTTATTGTTAGAAAAAACAATTTAACAGAAAAATTTTAGAAGATTAATGAATTAAAAATCGCAGTTAATTACAGTTCATTGCAAACATAAAAGAATTTTGCACATAAAAGAAATCCTTCACCAACCCTGAATTTGTACCACTTGTTTAGAAAGACACAAATACAGCCTGTGATTTGAATAATTCAAACAAAAATGTAAACAAGTTTTAAAACATTGCTGGAAACATAGATGTTGACTCCCTGAAGTACATCTTCACATAAGAGCCTCTGTGCAGGCCTTGTCACTGAGTGGTTTTTAATGAATACCTACCACGCATTCAGGACTGTGATGTGGCATTAATGGCACAGGGTGTCTTATGAAGTGGGCCTCTGTTAATTAAGAAACACCTGCAATGAAAAGCGTAGAGGGAAAGTTTCCAACCATACTGGGTGCTCCTTTTGAAGCCTGCATCATACTGTTTGTCCCAGCTATCATTTGCTTCAGCATTTTGATTTAACTCCTCGTGAAGTAGGCTTTTTATCCCCTTCACTCTTTTTTTGTTTTGGCGTGCTGTGAGTTGTAATGAGTTTGATCAAGATGTGTCCAATCTAGTGCTAGCACTAATCTTTCTTAGCCATCTTCAATGAGTTGGCCACCAGGTGTGGTGTCAGAACAAGTTGACCTTCCTCTAACGACCCGTTTAAGATGTAATTATAACACCAACTGTCCACCCTGCCACTTGTTTCCCCCATGCTGAAGCTTTGTTTTGTTAGCTGTTCTTGGACTGCCCTGCATTCTCACACTGATGCAAACTGTTCAGCACTTTTCAGATTAATGGTAAAGGAAACTGCTGGACCATTACACCTGTATGGTGATTGAGTGTGTGATGTGGGCTGCCTGATCTGATCGTTTATCTGTCTTTTGAGAATCATCACTGCAGCAATTAAGGTGCTCATGGTGGGGGCAGTAAGACTCGCCTCATCGTCATATCGCACACAGGACCAGCATCAACCAGGTGACTTTCATGCATAATCTCCATTATCCCACATGGTGGTCTAAACACCAACCAGTATGTCTTGTACACATGAACATCTAAACACATACTAGCACACAAAAACATATGGACAAACTTCAAAGGCAGATTATCTACAGACAGACACAAGATAAAGTCACAACCCTTACTGACAAGCATAGAGAACGCCATGGTTTTGAGCCAAGAAGCTTCAGGTGAGCAATGCTTCATTCTCATGATCATTTAATTGCCCTTTCAATTGATGATCGGGGCCTCCTGGATAAACACTGCTTGATTTACTGCTCTATTTGAAAAATGTATAATTACAACAGATCTGGAGACCTCTTAATCCTTTAAAGTTTGGAGGAGGGAAATTAGACAACCCCGAAAAGCTGCTAGACAAAGGAGAACGAAATACACACCATTTACACATATTCATTTACTATTTGGTTTTACTCAAAGCAATCTACAATTTAGACAGCATACAAGCAGGTAAGCAGTTGATGGAGAAAAACCTTGCTTAAAGGTCCATCAATGGCTTTCTGGCAGTCACAAACTTTTGGATCCCAAGCTCAGAGCCATAAACACTAAATTGAATGCATCAGAGGGACATTTGTAAGAGGGATATCTAAAAAACTGGTAGTGAAGCACCAGTAAACGATATCATTTAATCATCCTTTATTTCATAAGTTTCCTTCTTTTATAGTTTGAGTCATTACAACAACAAGTAAACTTTCAGTTACTGAGCCACTGCCATGATTTGTATACACGTATCACAGATCTCCATGAAAGTTATTATTCCCAGTAAAATAAGCAACGAATTCTGCACATATGCAAAAGCCCATGAGCAGCTTATCTCTTTGTTAAGTTGAATACCACAGGGGCATGACTATTAAAACAGAGAAGAAGAAGAAAATGGGCTTTCACATTGCTCTTGCTTCAGCAGAGGCAGTTTAGCCTAGAGCAGAAAGATGATATGCACATGAGGCCATAAAAGGTCTGTGTCTGCTCTTACTGTGTGGAGTGTGTTGGGCACATAGTGATTGATTTGCATGATGTATTACATTCCTGAAAGTGGAACATGTTGTGCTCTGTAGCACAGTGAGAGAGCCAGAGAGTAGGCTGAATTGTGTGGCTATTAAGACATATTCATAAAAAGTGTTGCATGATCACGATCTTATTGCTAGCACTACTGGGTCTTGTGAGCACATGAAAGTGTTGGCTTTCCAAAAAAATTATTTTAGCAATATGAAATACACCCTGATTTAGCAACAGCACTGAAACATCATGAGCAGAGACCCTCCAATGTGTGACACCTCCTACCACAACTACATCAAGAACAGTAAGCCTTAGGTCATCTTCATCCACGGTGAGATTTTCTGTGGTTTTGCACAGCCTGCAGCATCACTGTATAATTAAAAACAGGGCCAAATAATCAGAGGAATGATTCTGTTGAAAAGCTAATTGATCTCACACACAAACAGAATTAAGTTAAAAGCTTTGGGTGTTTATCTGGTGGTCTGTTATCGCCAAGGCTGAGTTGCAGTCAGGCAGTCCTGCCCTTCCAGAGAGAGAGGAGGGGAAATAATGTTCAAGGCCTAGGAGAGAGAAGCAATGAGAGAGAGAGAGAGAGAGAGAGAGAGAGAGAGAGAGAGAGAGAGAGAGAGAGAGAGAGAGAATTGTCACATTAGAATCACTTAATCAGGGGCTCAAAAGCTTGAATGAAGGTCCATCTGTTCTATGTAGCATCTCACTGCATTCTTAACACCTTCCTCCTTGTTCTTCCACAGTTTCCATGTTGCTGGTCTGATTCATTACGAAATGAACTCGCAGGTGTGGATGTTTTTTTTTAACAGGACCATTCTTGTTGTTTTAAACAGGACTGGCTGTGGCATAACTGCTCCATTACTGCTCCATACAAGATGGTCAGATAATCATTTGTTCTACAGAGAGCCGAACCCAACCCTGGAGCAAATTCAATCTGCACACAGCCAAATATGCCAAACAACATCCTCTGTGACCATGCAGCTAATTGGCAAGAGAGGGAGGGGTGAATAGGGAAGCCTCTGTAAAAGCGGTAAATGCCAGTTGCAAATCAGCGTCCATAACGACATCACGAACAGCAAGACAGACAAAAGCATTATCTTTTCACCCATTTGTGAAGGCACATTACCACAGCTTTACTGCTGTGTGTTCTGTTGTAAAACTAGATATAAAATAGAACCTAGTAGTGACATGCAGTATCATTTCAGCAGAGCACTTCATGTTTTTTTTCACGTAATTGTTGAAATGCAATCAAGAAACCTTAGATATCTTGTTGCCATAGCCATTCACTTGATCATTTATAAACACCATGCCGTTTTATATAGAAACATAAATAGATTTTAGAATAGGAAGAGAGACATTAAAGAAGGCAGCCCTGACCGAGCCCACTATCAGTCCAGAATGTTACCAGCTCTCCACAGCAACTAGTACCTGTTATCAGCAAGAAATTTATAGAACAGCTTCTTTCTCACTCTTAACCATGAAAGATGCTCACTTCCATTAGGAAAAAAGGCACATGTTGTTGTATATTTCTACAGTGTCAGAAGTGGCTGAGGGAGTTTAGCATTTTCCCCCATAATCATATGGACCAGCAACAGTAAATTGCCCTTAGGTGTGAATGTGTGTCTGCACCTTGCCCTGCAACAAACTGATGTCCCGCCCAGAACTAGTTCCCACTTCACAACCAGAAGTTCCGGGATTGGCTCCAAGTCCACAATGACCCTGATCAGGGGTAAAGCAGGCCTAATAAATTTCAAAATAATGTCGTGATTGGTCGTGGGTACAGAAGATTCTGATAAAGGCAGAGAGCAGTTAAGCATTTACATGTCATGTAACTGTGTTATAGGATTTGTGTATGGTGCAGATGAGGAGGTCCCAGAAGGTTCAAGCCAATACCATTTCATTCACAGCTCTCATAGCTTCACAAGGTAATGTCCTGCATCTCAGGATTCTCCTGTTTGTAAGCCCTATTTCTCTCAATGCTTCAATTAACATTGCTCCATTATATTTAAATAAAAAAAAAAACTCTACTAAACTTTGGGCATTTTTGTACCTCTTTCTCTCTTTTTCTTTAAACATGAAGCATCTTTTTCTACAAAGCCAGCCAGGATACAGTAGCATAATAAAGTAGCATAGGGCATAACGAGTAAAATGACAGTGACAATTAAGACCAAACAAAAATAAAAATAGTGGCTCTGTTGCCATGGCATTGAAAAAACAAGTGACATTTACAGACCTGCATTTAATCACCAGCTCACACTGTTTGCCAGGTACCCCATTACACCGTGTAATAAATCTTTTATAGCATGAAGTGCCTGTGTGTGTGTGTGTGTGTGTGTGTGTGTGTGTGTGTGTGTAAATGAGTGAAAGTACTACATTGATGAATGTACACAGGCATTAAATAAATACATGTCAGCAAATGAAAGTAAGACATGTATCTATTTACACAAGGATCAAGAAGTGCCTTGATGGCCTGTGCAAAGAAGTATAATGTATAAAGTATGATGCAGTAGTTATTGCATGAGATAAATCGAAATAAGATTAAGTACTGTAGAGCACCAGCATGCCATCAGTTGGTTTGCCTCTTGTAACTGACGCAAACTTTTACCAAAGAGAGGTCTCAGGCAAGTGCAGGCATACCTCGCATACTGACATTTCACAGAATGTACTTACCCTATAACATCCAATTCATCATCTCAGATATTGTCCATTCTTTATCTATTAATTTAGTTTTGTGACATTTCTTCAAACATGCAAAATATGCATGTACTTGTGCTTAGGTATAGGTTTAATAAAGCGTATAACTTAGTTGTCACCCCATCTCACCTTCTCTTCATTGTCTGATTAATTCTCTGCAGTCCACTCCTACAGTCTGCTCCTGGCTAAAGCAGACATATCAAGCAGACGGTTACTGCCAGGTGGCACTTAGACCTCTCTGTGCATGGATATACTAGTATATCCACTGCATAATTACCGTGGACAGGTACGTAGATCCCCAAGGCAGGGAAACAGACAGAGGGCTGAGAGCAGGGGAAGCTTGTGATTTAGGTGTGTTGTTGTTGTTGTTGAAGGCATGCTTGTCATGTTGTCATTATCTCAAGCTGCTGTAGTGGAACAAGCCAATGCTACATGTAGGAGTAAGCATACAATGGACTGTGCCTTCTTCGAGCAGCATGTAATCTACTGCTTTAGCATGATATGAAACTGTGCTTAACCTCCTCACAATCCTGTTATGAGGATTTTTGATTGTTGAGGGGAAAAAAGGAAAGACAGATGAGATTCCTCAACCCACTCTCACTCTGCTTGCCTTTCTGAGGAGCCTTGACTTTGATACATTATCAACTACAGGAGAATGATTCTCCACGTATCAGCTTACAGTCATGCCTATGGAAGCTGAGCCAAATTCTGAGCAAGTCAGCTCTTGCAATATATGTCGTAAAGGGATATCAATCACATAGAGGGGATGGTGAAAGATCCAGACTCTTGTTATTGTTTCCATTGTTGGGAAATACCTGTTTTTCATGTTCTGATGACCGTTTTCCTCATTCAGAGCAAAAGCCGTGACTTCCTGCCATCTGGGTAAGCAAGTTTTATTGTTTCTGCTGGAAAACAAGTGCTCTAATTATAGCAGTAGGATTTGTGTTGTAATTTTGAAGTCAACTCTGAACTAAATTACAAATAATGGTATAATTTCTTGGCTAAGCCTTTTGAGAGGCAGAGGTAGCAGATTAAGGACATTTTAGGGTAGAAGATAAAAGTAGAAAGTTAGAGGAAGATAGAACATTTTGGTAGGGAAGAGGTGATCAAATCATTATGGGGTACTTTCAGACCAAACCAGGGTGATAAATGATGACAATGTGTAGCTTTCATTATCAGTGACCCCTGTTCAATCAATGCTGGGGGGAAAGCGCCACGGTCGAGAGCATAAGGCTATGAGACAAAGTCGGGTCTCATCATCACTCAAGCTCCACAGCTCCTTCCTGACAATACCAATAATGACCTTTTCTGTGGCACAAAATTTTGCACCTTTAATGACTCTGTACATCCTTAAGTGTCCCATCCAAACACACACACCCAGGCTCAGTGATGAGATGTGAGCAACCTAAGGCTAGATCTGGACCTCTGCCCTCGGGACACAAAGGTACCATCAGACATGCAGTCAGAGCAGGTTCCATGGCAACACATTGCCATGACTACCCAGTGACTGATTGTCTGAACTGGCGGGGGCTGACCTTGTTGATATTTTCTACCCAGAGAAGAGTATCATTCAAGCCTTCATATTCCTGCCAACCTGATCAATGGCATAACCAACCCCTTATAAATCACATACTCGGAACGTTAGAATCATAAACTGTTGTATCTAGGTTTCAAAGGTTTTTAAAAAATCTTCCTCTGTCTTCTCACATTGTTCCAGACCAACCCAGGCTCTCACTTGCAAATTTTATTTGCACAATTTGCACACCTCGAGTCATATGGAAAGTTACAAAGGTTAAGTGTAGGGTTGGGACAAGGTTAGTGTTTGTACAGTACCTGTGAAATTGAATCAAATCCAACCACATCACAGAAAATTTGTACAAATTTCTCATGAGATCAGGTTGCCCAGACAGTGCAAGTACTCATAAAGAGACGTCTCCTGCATTGCCGCTTGCTTTATAAATGGCCTCTGCGTTGTACATGGGTGCTTGTGAAATGTGGAATGCTAATCAAGGAGTGGTGAACAGCAGGAGAAAGGGATGAGTGTGAAAAGGAGGGGTGGCTGTTCAGTCCATCTCATTTGTTCTTACCAGCCTCAGAAAGGCAGCCAATTAAAACAGATTGTGTGAACATTCACGTTTCAATGGTAAAATTCTTAATGTACTGTTTGCAGGTGGCCGTACCTAATAACAGTGTGCTACCAGGGGTGTGCATGCTATCAATGTCATTTAGGGCTAGAGTACAGGCATGCCCAAGCCAGATGTGAGATTCTCAATGTGAGGATACACATGGGGGGAGGAGATCTGAGGGCTGGTGCATGGTGGGCAGGTTGATAGATTAAGAGGTACACCACCCTCTGGAGCAGGTATCATCATTCAGCATGGCAGCTATTGTGTGAGCGTTATAGGGCTACCTGCTGAGGATTAGTGGTGGTAGCACACCTGTTCTGAGTTCCCATGGCCCACATTAGAGTACGAAATGACAATGAACATGAATTTAGAGTAAATATATAAAATAGAATGGGAGAACAGGATCACAACAGATCACCCAAACATAACAAGTGTTTTATTTTTAATAAAAAATAATGGCTGTTAGGACTATCATAGCATAGACTCGCCTACGGTAAATGTCTAAGGGAGTAAGGAGGAAAAAAGGAAGAGAAAGATAGAGCTCTCTCAACCCCTCTCCATCTTTCAGCGGAGCTGTGAAACAGATGCTGGGAGAAGCATTAACAAAAGAGAGAGACGCACTTCTGACCGCGAGCCCCTTTGCTTGGCAAGTCCTGAAGGTAATAATGGTTAGCAACCTGAAAAATGTTCTTATCTGAAAAAAGCTCCAGACAGTAATAAATGAAATAATTGTACTAAACACATTAATCCATGTCAGTGGGCCCCAGGGGAGGGTCTGTGTGAGCGTTAGAGGTAGTGAATGGCACTAACCTGCCAACAAAAAGAGTCTCTCTTTTACACTCTCTCTCTCTCTCTCTCTCTCTCTCTCTCTCTCTCTTTCTCTTTCTTTCTCTCTGTCCCACTCACACCCACTCACTCTTTCTCTCCTCTGCAAACAGTGTATTTTTTTACCCTGCCTTTCGGGAGGGACAGCTCGTTATTAATCTTACTGGCTTGCTTAGCTTCAGGCATCACAGCAGGGCAGCATCTGGGAGAGAGAGAGAGAGAGAGAGAGAGAGAGAGAGAGAGAGAGAGAGAGAGAGAGAGAGAGAGAGA
>JAOVYU010000067.1:13012509-13027509 GCA_025674565.1 Synodontis membranacea
ATAAATTGTATATATATATATATGTATGTATACTAAAACATTTCATTGCTATGTAAGGAATAATATTTAAAATATTGTTTTTGTTATTCTGTGGAAGGTCACATAATTACTTAACAGAGTACAGAGTATTGCCCTATCATCTTTAGTCATGGAGGTAGAACAACTGACAAGCCAAGCATTAGTCTGTTTTTCTTTTAGGTCGCGATAGACTATCACTCCAACCTGTAAAGCAATAGTGCCCCCTTTAGGTCGACTGGAGGCGTCTGTGTGATGGAGAATGCTCCTGCCATTTACCCTCCATAAATATAGCAGAACACCAATTTCCCTGCCGCTGGTGTGGATGAGGCTGCAGTGCAAATCCTCATGGCTTTAAGACTATAGCTCCCAGTCCCCTCCGAAACAGTAAAGCGCTGTACATTGTACAATCTTCTCTTACAGCATCTACCCAAGCAACTGAAAAAAAGTTTGTAATCAATAAATGGTTAAGTGCATGGAGTTTGGATGAGGGAACATCACTCATCATCAATAGGTTATATATTATGACTCCCTTCACTACAACTTAAATACTCTCTGGAGTCTGTGTACTATCTGAAAATAAGAGAATAAAGTCAGTAAATAGCTAATTTAATACCTTGCACTGCCAATTATGTTTCATTTCTTTTGCCCCACAAATCATGCAGCAGTGACCAGGGTGGTGTGAACAGTAGGTTTGAATCAGTGCACTGGTCATAGGTGACTGAACAAACTGGACACTGGCAGTGTGAGCCATCTGCCCTTCTCAGCACTGCCACATCTTAATTGAAACATGTTACTGTCATACAGAGCAAGGGGGTGGGGTGGCAGAGGATAAAAAGGGCTACACGAATGGATGAGGGTGGAGAATTGATGGAAGCAGAAAAGGGATTCAGAGTCTTTGGCAGAAAAGAAAAATAAAGAGCAGACAGAGTGATGGAAATGAATCTTTGGTTTCTAAAGGCAGGGATCATTGGAAAGGGGGGGGGAGGGTGAGAAAAATTGAGGATGGGGCAAGTGGGAGGAGGGGAAGAAAGAAAGAGAGGTTGTCAGAGGGTGGAGAAAAAAGATCATGGGTAAAGGAGGATGCAGGAGACAGGAAAATGAAACAGATGATGAAGAGACAGAATGATGGAGAGATTGACATAGAGACATAGCTTGAGAGAGGTGTACATGAGTTGGTAGTGTTGAGAATAGTGCGTCACTACCAACAGTGCAGGGGAAGAGCAGCATAGCAGTTAATAGTGTAGAAAAGGCTGGAGGCTGTTAACTCTCTGAAATGTTCATTTTAAACGCCTTTTTTCTAGCTTTATTCCATTCACTCCTCCACCTCTCTCTCACCCTCTATATGTCTCTCTTTCTTTCTCTCTCTCACTCTGTAACAGTCACACTCCCTCCCTGGGCTGCGTGGTAATGATAGCTATTTGAGTGTCATCAGAGGAGCAGGGTAATGGGCTCTAAAGCACCATTTCAGAGTGAACCTGGCAGGACTGGCCTCCCAAAAACATCTGCTTGCCTATCAAGAGCCACTGCTGTTGCAGCCACACCACACATACATACACATCACAACATATGACCACTCTGCACCGTGCAGGATCAGGTCTAGGTAATGGGCCATGGCAATATGCTTGGTGCAGAACATCAACAAATAGAACAATGCTGGTAATAATTTAGTTGTAGTAGTCTTTTGTGTTGTTGGGGTGGGGTGGGGGGGGGTATATGACAAAATAAAACTGAGAGGTTCACACCTCCAAGAGCTAATGTTCCTTATTGTAGAACAAAACCTCAAGTTGTTGTGTTTGTACTCATTACAGTACTTACATAGTTTGTTTTAGTCAGTTTGCTCTAGTTTGGTCCCTGTTATTGCGGCTTTTTCACAGTTGAAGGGTTTCTCTTATATAATGTAGATGAAGTAGTAATATAACACATTAAATTCTAAAAATCTGCTGATAAATCCAGACATATTCTTGTCTCTCATAAATGTATATT
Organism: Synodontis membranacea; assembly: GCA_025674565.1. NCBI lineage: Eukaryota > Metazoa > Chordata > Actinopteri > Siluriformes > Mochokidae > Synodontis > Synodontis membranacea. The sequence goes on from JAOVYU010000067.1 coordinate 13,014,511, forward strand.
TTCCCTATAGTACTTTTATTGATTTTTGTTAAATAATTCACAGTAGTAACTGAAAAATATGCTTTATAAGGAATAACTGAATGATGCCCACTTAGATTAAGGGGCTAACTGTTCAGGATAAATATTACTCTTTCTTAATATTTGTTTAAACTTTTGTTTTATGGGTCTGTATGTTTTTATATGTGTATAATATTCATGAAAAAAGCCTTGTATGACACAAACATAACTCACAGTTATGTGACAGAGTTAGATAAGACATATACACTTAACACAGTATATATAAACACTTGTTTCATTTATAAATTTCTTTTATAGTACAAGTAAAGATTTAATTCAGTGAAAAATTACTAAATGTGGCCAAATGGAGAGAGAGACTAAGTTTACTCTTCTCTACTCCTATAACTCTACTGTCCTCTAGTGGTTTTACTTAGTACATGCCTGAAACGATTTTGTACTGTACTGTACTTATACATACATACAAGAGTGTGGGTATTTTAACTTCATAGTCCATAGACCTATGTGTCAAATAATTGGCATTAAATAAAATTACAAAACATTCCACTTTTAATTCAGATAACATCATATTTTATAATGTTGCTTGAATGCATATATGTTTTAAATGTCTCAGGGAAGTCTCACATCCATGATATAAATGAAGCTCAGAAAAGTAGCCTCTCTCATAATGTGGTGCATTAGATCTAATAAGTGCTAATAAGAGCTCTAACAAAATGTTAGGCATTGTGTTTGGTGGTGTGTTCAGACTGTATAATCTGGCTTACAGGTCACTGTAGCCTATTTGTCAAAGAAGTCTGTCAAACTGTCCTAGTTTAACCGATGCTATTAATAAATCCTCATCCATTCAAAAGAGAAAAGAGTTATCAAATGACTGTATTAGGTTTTTGGAAGGAATGTGTAAAGCAAAATGAGAGGCTTTTCAATAAGTTACTGATAGATATTAAACTTGTTTTATATGATTGGAAACCTGGTTCTGGCATAATTTGCCGGTATGCATATGGTTCAGCCTTATTCATGCACCTGAAGTGAGTCACTGTCAGATAGAAGATCCTGTAATCCAGACAAACTGGAGGATGGGGTGGAGGGCCGTTACTGGATTAGAATGAGCTAATACTGTAGTGGGATAATTGAAAGGAAGATTAACGGGTCATTCAGATATGCCAAAGTTTTTTTCCCCAAAATAATATGTTTGTACAGTATTGTCCCTCCACCATGCAAAACATATCATATCAATTTATTGGTTCTGGAAGAGAAATAAATATAGACACATAACATTGATTTAAAATACAAAAAAAGAAACACTAATTTTACTTTCTGCGTTTAAGTTATCTTTGTATCTCCTGTATAATCTCCTATTTTTATCTCTTCTTTATAATACCACCAAAATGTGCACAAACACACAAACACACACACACACACACACACACACACACACACACACACACACACACACACATAAAGCCCCTCTAACCAAGAACCATGGAGCTTGAAATCAGAGAAGGCATGTAACTCTATATCAAGTGTGTGCTGGAAAACTGATAACATACCCAGGCCACCAGGGAGGGCTCTGGTTACCCAGTTTTCTGTCCAATCACCATCAGCAAAGAGCTGGAGACTGGGGACCATAATAAAAACACAGGGAACCATGGATGGGATGTATTACAGAGCCTCAAAAGTGTATGTGGAATAAGAATAGCAAGGAGGAAAGAATGGACAAAGAGAGATATTAACAGAGAAGAAGAAGAAGAAGAAGAAGAAGAAGAAGAAGAAGAAGAAGAAAGAGTCAGTGGGTGACAGGTAATACACATTACAAGAGTGGCTACATCATTTGTGCTGAGTCATTTTTGTAAGGACTGAAAATGTTGACGTATTGCATTTTGCCTGTTAAAATTCAAAGATGCATCTGTTTAAAGACCAACCTGAGACTGGTTGGAAAACTAAGATATGAATAAAGAAGAAGGTCTGCAAAGAGGGAAAAGGACAGGAATTAATCAAGCAGACAGGAACGAAGTGTTGCTCTTAAGTAGTTGCACTGTTCTGCATGGCCACAGATCATGGTTCTTTAGTATTCAGTAATCCCACAAGTGGTTGCTGGTACAGCAAACAGGATAAGGTTGGTGAATGAACTGAGAAAGAGTAAGGGAGATGGAGAAATGAACAGGAAGGGAGTGAGTGAGTCAAGAAGAAAAGGAACTCTTGGGATCAAGGTGACGTCAGCAGCTCACTGGATTGAGGTATTGAGTCCTGCTGATTTTAATCTGAGCTGATTAGGAAACAGAAAAACAGAGCCTTGGTAAGCTCTCATGGGAGAAAGACTACATGAGCAGTCTTTTTTTTAAAGGAAGAGACGTAACAGACCACCAAAAGAAATCTTCAGAAACCAAGGACCAAATTAATAAGAAAAGAAGATATATACATATAAGAACAAAGTAAGCTATAAACAAACAAGATTGTTTAAGAGGATTTAGTAGACTTCATGCTTGAGAAGCTTTTTTAGTCACAAGCTAGTCAAGACAGGGAGGAGAGGTAATTAGTTGGTAATTGTTTTCATCTCTGGACTCTTATTACTCTGCTGCCTCTACCTGAGTTCTACTCCACAATGCCTATAAATGGCAATAAAGCCCTCAAGCTTCAGTTTGGGCTGATTAATTATGAAAATCGCTACCTAACAGCAGAGTCTTTTGGATTCAAAGTGAATGCTTCAGCTCCAAGTCTCAAGAAGAAGCAGATCTGGACACTTGAGCAAGATGAGATTGATGGCCAAGTGGTGTACTTGCAGAGCCACCTGGGCCGCTACCTGGCCTCTGACAAAGATGGCAAGGTGAGTTGTGAAGCTGAGACTCGGGAGAACGTCTGCAGGTTCATAATTGTGGCGCAGTCTGATGGCCGCTGGGCCTTGCAGTCTGAGCCACACCTGCGCTTTTTTGGAGGGTCAAAAGACCACCTGTCCTGCTTTGCTCAGACCATTGGTGAGCCAGAGCTCTGGACTATGCACCTGGCCCTTCACCCCCAAGCCAACTTGCTAAGTGTAGCCCGCAAACGTTATGCTCATCTGTCTGCACCTGACAGTGAAATAGCTGTGGACAGCAACATTCCATGGGGTGTTGATGCGCTTCTAACCCTGGTTTATATGGATGGCAAGTACTGCCTAAAGACCAGTGATAACCGCTTTTTAAGCAATGATGGGAAACTGTTGTTTGAAAATGGCCGGGGAACTGTATACACGTTGGAGCTGAAATCAGGCAAGTTAGCCTTTAAGGACTGTGAAGGAAAGTACTTGAGCCCAATGGGACCAACAGGTACTCTACGCTCAGGACGCTGCTCCAAACCGGGGAAGGATGAATTGTTTGATCTAGAGGAGAGTCATCCACAGGTGGTGTTTCAAGCTGCCAATAACAGATTTGTCTCCATTCGACAAGGTAAGCTGTGCTGCATTCTAGTTGTATGTGTGTAAAAGTATTATGGATTAGTATTAGGTAACCAAATACTTATACATGATTTGGAGTGAAAGATAAATTTGTTCTAAACAGCTATAGATATGATTAGGAGGGGCACTATTTGTTTTTGCTTTCTTTTCTTTTTTTTCAAATCTAGACCACACAATACATCTGGGTGAGAGTGTGCAATGGGGACTAGAATCGGGAAGTTATTACTGTAATGCAAACCATCAAATATGGAGCTTGTGGGTGTGAGTTAATGGTCAGTTACAAAGCTTGTGGGTGCAAGTTAATGGTCAGTTTTAAGGTTTGCGGGTGTGGTGTGTTAAATTAGGATACTAATTTGCTTATCCGTACATTCATTTTCTATACCATTTAGCAATCAGAGTCAGGGGTGAGCTGGAGCCAGTCTCTGTTAATAAATCGATCAGGTCACCAATCTATTGCAAGGCTAACACACATACAGCCATTCACATTCGCCCTCAAACCTAGGGGCAATTTAGAATAACCAGTTGACCTAATCAGAATGTTTTGGGGCTGTGGGAGGAAACTGGAGCCCTCGGCAGAAACATACACAAGCACAGGGATAGTATGCAAACTCCCAGTCGAGTGGCAGGTTCAAACCCAGAATCTTCTCGTGGTGAAGCAACAGTGCTGACCACTGCACAACCTTCTTGTTTTCTTATATTTTGGGAACTCATATGAGAAACAACTAAAGTAATTAGAAAATATTGCAAGCAGGTACAAATATAAATAATAAATGCATTTGGGCAGGATTAAAAAAATAATTACTCACACTCATCAGCTAAATTTGAGTGACTGGCACTACTACCTTTGTTTTTCCAGTATGGGTGAGTCAAACACTCATCAACTTCATTCAAAAACAGTCCTACAGAACACCACCAACATCACTGCCCTTGCTCTTTCAAACACACACAATTTCTATATGTAATTCAGATATTTGTATTCAAGATTGATTATTGTTTCTCCATTTTTGAACATAAAAGGTAGATCACTGAGTAACTGACTATTTTGCAATTCACACAATGAATAATTTAGTTTAGTCACCTACTTCTATTTAAATAGCATGCATAGACTGTAGGTTAGGAGATCCAACATTTATGGTAGCATTTATAGCAAACTGATTGCTGTAAAAAGGTGAAACTATTCCATTTTTTTTTTTTGCCATTTGTTTCTATCCCCTTTTTCATTTGTTTAATCCTCTTGGACTTGATTTCAGGATGACGTGCCTCAGGTAATGTTGAAGTAGCTCAGGTTTTTATTAGTATAGTGAACAAATGGCAAGCACACACATACAGAAGTTACCATCACTGATTTAACATTAGAATTAGCATTCTGTCCTGAAGCTGTTCTTGGAATGGCTTCTACACACTAAGTGAATGCAATTTTCTTTCATAACCTTTAGAAGTGAAAAAGTATTGCTAACATGATTCCTGAAAGTGCATAATTTTATGACTTCTTTTTCTCTGTGTTAACTCAAATCATTTTGTGTTACTCCAGTTAACAAATTGTTTCCTCACTCTGCATGCCAGTTTTATGAGTATTCCAGAATGCATGGTTTTAGAGAACAGAAATGAATCAAGAAAGAATAATACTAAATCTTCTTAGCAAGCATTCTTAGAAGAAATAGATCATCACATTAATGCAAGGCAAATTTTGCAGTTTCATGAATTGTAATGATATTATAAAGCTGGTGGGGGGAAAAGGCCCTGTGCATGATCTTGACCTTAGCAATATAATTTACTGCAACTGTCTCTTCAGCTGGGCATTGCTTTATTGTTTGGCCAGATGCTGCTGTTTTATATTCGCTGGCTAAGTAAACTGATAGCAAGCACGCTGCACATTTTTATTTTCCTCTTTGACCAGGCATCTACACTGACTTGCTTGTTGCAGCGATAGTGTAACATATACTTTGCATGCTGCAATGGTTTCCACTATCTCCAGCATAGTGTTCCTGGTAAGCACTTTGAGCCACCTGCAGTAGATAAATTACTGTAGCAACTCATTGGCTCTGAATGTGCATTGTTGGGAACAGAAACTGATTCCACCCCCCCCTAATTCACTCCGCTAACACACATACAGAAAGACATACATACTTGCTCATGTATCCTCACAGAGCAATGGCATCAATTTCCCCTTTTTCACTGGCAGTAGGATGATGATCATGGACAAATAGTAATAGATAAAAATGTCCACATGCGGACACACAAAGATGCAGACACTCACATACAGACACCCGACAGCGGCAAGGTGCAATAAATAATTGAGTGGACAGGGTCATTTCAACGATGGTGGAGTCAGTTTTCCGAAACACAAGCCTTTCACTGCTTTTCTTTATCTGGGGACCATGCTATAAGAAAGGCTAAAACAGGGAGGCAAATCAGAGAATCCACAGGAAGAACCGGTCATCAAGATGGACAGAGAAAAAAACAACAGTGAAGGAAAGGCAATGGAGAGTGTGATTGCATACCATTTTAAATAGAGGCTAGGATGAGCAAGCACCACGAATTTTGAAGTTCATCACTGTGCCTGTGGTTTACTTATAGTTTTGCTTATTGTTTATGTATAAATTACAAGTGACTTTTTGTTAATTTGTCTGGCCATGACTTCCTTAACCCAGCAATTACACATTAAGACAGCTATGTTGCTCATGACATTACTCATGGCATTTGTCTCTCTACATCTAAACATTTATTTTTTTTTATTTATTTATTTTTTTTTTACCATTTCTGATTTTAGCATCTAAACAGGTTACAGTGCTTTGCTTATACTATTAATACTTTTCTAGTATTAGCTTTATTGAGAGTGCCATAAACTATTCTTATTGTTTACACAATTAGTTTATGATTATATTATAAATATACACCTGGTTAATGTGACAAAGATCTTGGTGGATACATAATTAAAGGCTGTTAAATATCACTTTTGTATTCTTGAACAATCAAATCTGAAAGCAACTTCACAAACTGTAATTTCTTCTTTTGAAATATTGACAATGAATGCAAATTTTATTTTGTGAAAAATGAGGCAGGGATGCATCGCCAAAGTTTAAATGTTTTGATAGTGGGAAGGAAATAGAGAGCAAGAGAGAGAGAGAGAGAGAGAGAGAGAGAGAGAGAGAGAGAGAGAATGTTGCACAGCAGATGGAGTTGTTGTAGCTAATGGAAAAGAAGCGTCTCTATCCATCTACTGCATATTCATCCCATACAAAAAGCAATTAAGCAAAGTAATTCTGCTAATGGATGCAGCAGTTCATTTCTCCCAGAGAGTCTGTGCATGATGAAGGAAGGCCAAGATGACTTCCGACAAGTCCTCCAATCAGCACTGCGGGTCTGGGGTTCATTAAGCCCTGGGTGCCTCGCTCTAGGATGCAATACAAACTCAGATGATCTTGTAATCAATAATGAGAAGTGACATTGGACGACTGTTTTTCAAAACCATTTCTCTGATCATTTGGAAGAAATTTGCTGGGATTGGAGACCTGCAAGTATGTGTTGGATTGTTACCAAGATTAGGAGAAAGTGGGTTTGTGGGTGGATGTGACAGGGAGCTTATTCACTAAAATAGCAAACATGGCACATTTTATATTGGGCAAATCTGTTTTGTCCCAATAAAATTATGAATAAATTTGGCTCTTACTGCATTCAGGCATCAGAAATGTGAAAAACAGGTGGACAGATCAAGCATAAAGGATAAGATATGAGAGCTGTATAGACAGTTCTCCGCTATCTGTGCTATAAGCAAAGAAGAACTGACAAAATGAAGAGGGGTACTCGGCTGCTGGTGAACCACAAGAGAATTTCCATTCATAATTCATCTCTGGTAAATGTCTTACTAATAACCACTCTAGCAACTGTGGATTCAGGATTCCTAAGTGCTCTAATACAAGGATCCCTGCCCAGAGGATGGACTCCATACAGTTCTTGATTCAGACTCTGGTCTGGACAAATAAATGAATAAACTCTACCATGTTTGGTCGCTTTTTGAATCACTTAATGTAATCAAGTTGATACCTGACAAGATCCACATATACTGTTCTACCTGCCCCAGTTTGCAGAAGGCACTCTCTCTGTCTCGGTGTCTTTGGGTACTGTTACATTCCCCAGAAAAGGGTTAGTAAATTGAGAAGGAGTATGCTGAGATGGGCCTGAGGTCATTCTGAAGCGTGCAGGATTGAGCTTTGTGGTCATCACGTTGTGAAGGAGAACTGATCAAACGAGTTGATAAGGGGAGAGTCCAGTCACAGCTGGGCTCTCACTTTCTATCTGATGTGTAAAAGTAAAGCAGAATCAGACATGAAATTGGAAAATGAAGTGTAACGAGACACTGAAATGAAGGGTCTGCAGTGAAATGATCAAAAAGATCAAAAAACTTTTCACTCAGATATCATTCTAAGCTGGGTTGCGGATGAAACAAGCAGTCCATGATAAATATGATGCATAAGCAGTCCATGTTCTCTAGGCTGGCAGAAATGCTGAAATAAATTCCTAATTGGAACAGCCTGCATGATGTGAAAATAATTGATGATACAATGCTAGGCAACAATTGTACAGAAAGAAGCATATTCACATGCATGAAACATAAACGTAAAAAATTGTGAATTGTGAAAAGACATTCCAAGGGTAAACGATGGATGCCCGCAGGTTGTGCTGATAGTCCTGGTTTCTGTCTCAGCATGTCTCAGAAAGCCTGCTGTGTCCCATCAAAACAAAGGCATTGCTTCAGCCTCCTTCTTTTCTTTTCTGTGCTGCTTGGGAACCTGAGTGTCCTGAAGGATTGTACATACGCCACTCAAAGCTGCTTACTGGGCCCCACGGTGTGGCTTTGCATTTCTCTACAGACAGCATTATGGGAGCACAGAATGAGAGGAGGGGAGGGTTCAGAGAGGGGGAGGGTTGAAGAGTGGAGGGGTAAGGTTCAAGTTCTGAGCTGTTAAAGGATTAAGGAAATAATCAAGGATATTTTAGGATGCTTCTACTTTAGGCAGGAGCAGTTGCAATCTATCTGGGGCATTTTGACCAAAGTCTTTTGTTTCCCAACAGAATAAAACCAGAAATCTATTGTGCAACAAGATCTTAAGTCCAATTATTGTGTAGATTTTGTGTGTGGGGGGGATCAAGTAACAAAAGCACATAAGCAAAATTATTTGACGCTAATTATGGGCTGTGTGAAGTGAACACATTTACGTATTTTTGTTTGATTAGTGGACAGTTGGAGGCAAATGCAAGTGAAGAGATGGTTTAATCGGCACAATACAAAACATATACAAAATACTTGAACAAAAGCAACAAGAACTAGGTACAAGTACCAAAACATGATGTGAGCTTGACAAACGCAAGGCAAAAATTGCTACCAGAGACATGTGATTCAGGTGCACATGATCTCATGCATATGGGCTGATGGTTAACGTAGTCCTGATACATAAATTATCAAGTTTAATTATTTTACTATATTGGCATGTAATTTTATTCCTTGATGGAAAAGAAATTAGTAAAATGTTTAGTCTTTACCAAACAGTAGGCTGAATAATTTCACAATTATTTTTGAGACAAAGAAATACTAGTTATAGTGCCTACAGTTATATTTTTATATTTATATACAGTTATATTATACAGTATATTTTTACTCCTCCCATAACAGCTTGATTAGGATTGGAATAAGGGTGGATGACTGGACAGGTCATTTCAGACAACACTGCTTCCTTCTTCTACCCTCGCAGAAGGATTTTTAGAAGACCAAAAATTCCAAAACCTTTAATGTGGGGTGTAGATTTTTTGCATTACTATTGCTTACTAACAACATTCTCAAATTCAGGTCACTCAGAGGAGTAATAACTTAAACTTCCATTAATAACTCTTGGGTTAATTGACCTTGAAACATCTGTACAATAGCTAATAAGAGATTAGTCATACATTATGGGAAAAAAAGTCAACATTAATTAGAAACAGTCAAGAAGCAACAAGCAGCATAACTTCACAGATATTTCACACATATATGACATATGTAAATAGAAGTATGAATGTAGTCAATTATATCTTAATTTTTAAATCATAACGCCAATGAACTGAAATTTATATCAGGATGTTGTGACATACTGTATGTCTGGATTTCTGTTTCTATTTATTGTATCACTGTTAGTTACATGAGATATGACTTAGAATTATCATAAAAATGTAAACCAACATTATGGCAGATTAATCTGATTTCTTATAATTAAATGAAACACCAGAGGGTAGGTCAAGAGCAATGAAAAAAACAAATTGCAGACAAACATAAAATGTGTAATAGTGTTTGTGTATGTGTCTGTGAAATAGTGGGTCCATTGATTATGGAATTGATTTGCCTGTGAATAATAGAAAGCTACAATCAATATGTAAAGTGGTTGTTGTGTGTTTTTGTCACAGGGGTAAACATCTCTGCGAATCAGGATGAAGAAACAGACATGGAGACTTTTCAAATGGAGATTGATAAAGAAAGCAAAAAGTGCAAGTTCAGGACAAATGAAGGCAACTACTGGACGCTTGTAGCTCACGGAGGTATCCAGTCCACAGCCAAAGAAGTGTAAGTCTGATCATTACTATTAAAATCTGCCATCATCTACATAATTCTCAGGCAGTCTCCTGTCAGTCAGTCCTTTCTCCTGGCAACAGATGAACAGTTATTACCCATTTATAACTGTTTGAGATATGTTTATTGTTTTACTATGTGTAACCCTTAATCTTATAGTTGCTAATTACTATATTGTGTCTTTTAACAGCCTTGAAAGCTTTATTCTGTTTAATCAGATCATGTTGATTAATAGTCTACAAATGACTCGTTCTGACTAGTTCTGTCTGTAAAGCAGCTCACAGGTTTGTATGAAAGAAGTACCACATAAACAGGTTAAAATATTTGTCTTTAATTGTTATTTGTGTTTAAAGGACTCTCCACTGTCAGCACTTTGTAAAAGTCAGAGATAGCACTGTTTCTTTAGGTTTTGGGATTGTCAGTAACATAAGAAGCTACTTTTTTGTATTTTATAGCAACTTTAATAACTTTTTACCAAAAGTGATTACAGGAACTAACTTCTTTTGTGGGCATTTCACAACATTAAATATAGCTATAGAAAAACTATGATGAGACATTATTCAATAATAAACAAAAAACTGTTACTGTTGGCAAATTGCTGTATAAAACATTAGGAAAATAATAAGGATAAGATATGAGAGCTGTATAGACAGTTCTCCGCTATCTGTGCTATAAGCAAAGAAGAACTGACAAAATGAAGAGGGGTACTCGGCTGCTGGTGAACCACAAGAGAATTTCCATTCATAATTCATCTCTGGTAAATGTCTTACTAATAACCACTCTAGCAACTGTGGATTCAGGATTCCTAAGTGCTCTAATACTAACAATTGCAAAATAATCAACTTCATTATGGTATGAGTTTTCTGCAACAGCACATGATGGTTCCTTAAATGCCTTTTTCCAATAAAGGAGCCTAAATGCAAATAGGACTTAAGTTGAATTCTTTTTCTGCCTTTGCAGAAGTGCCAACACCATGTTTCATATTGTGTGGCTTGGACGACGTGTGGCACTACAAGCTAGCAATGGGAAATATGTGTGCACCAAGAAGAATGGACAACTTGCTGCAGTTAGCGACTCGATAGGTGGGTGGTGGTGTATACCCAAACAAAATTGCAACAAGTCCAATAGACTGCATTCAGACATGTTCGTGTTGTTATTAAGCCATGTAAACATATCCTTTGAACTTCAACTGAAACAATGAATTTCTTTCTTCCACATGACTCTTTAACAGGTGACGATGAACAGTTCATTTTGAAGCTGATCAATAGGCCCATCCTAATTCTACGTGGCGAGAATGGATATGTGTGCCATCACAAAAACTCTAATACACTAGATGCAAACCGCTCAGTTTATGACATCTTCACATTACAATTCAGTGATGGGGCATACCATGTTAAAGGTGAATGATTTATTTCACTACAGTAAAGCTGACAGTACTATTAACATTTTTTCTAAAAATCCTTTGGCAGATTGTCTAACCACTAAAGATTGAACATACATTTGTATGTAAATTTTTGGATAATATTATATTGAGCATGCAAAGTTCTGAAGTTTTCAGTTTTCAGGTGTGATAGATATGACTCTTACAGGTGCAGGAGGACGGTTCTGGTATGTGTCCAGTACTGGTTTGGTGTGTTCAGATGGAGACACACCTGAAGACTTCTGTCTTGAATTCCCAGAGCATGGTCGCATTGGAATAAGGGGCAAAAATGGCAAGTACCTGCGTGGAGACCAGGGCGGCACACTGAAATGTGATGGAGAAACTGCAGATAGCTCATCTCTCTGGGAATATTGACATCTAGTGGTTATTTTAAGGACATTCTATTTCCTGCCTCTCAAAAACCATGTTATGGGTTATTATGAGGCTCATGTACATGGTATATGGTACATGGTATATGGTACATGGTATATGGTACAGGGTACATGGTATTTTTGAACGTGGATTGCTGCAATAATACACATATGGGCTAAAACAAATGTTTTCCTTGTATATTAGCATAAACTATTGAGTTTCTCAATAGTTAAATACTAATCTCCTAGATTTTGAACATGATAGATAGTAAACCAAAGACTTTTAACTTGAAAACTGAGGTTTTTAAGTTCTTCTTAATATTTCATACATTTAAAGTATTAAGTAGCTTATTGCAGATTTGACATTATATTTACACACCTCATGTTTTCAATTTTTAGCACTGTGTAATAATTACCTTTCCCAAAAGTTTGTACATTCTTAAAATCTTACAAAGTCCTATGTTGGTATCTGCCAAAGGGCCTTAACCAATATTGTTCCTTTTTTTGATCACCTCCTCCACAGGCTTATTTGCCTTCTTCATTTTTTTATTCTTGCCAATTCTTAAACAAAGGGTAGTTTAAGTACTGCAATTCCAGCATGCTGCAATTTACTTAAGGAGTGTAGTACTCACACAAAAATGGCTTCATAATGATTACTTCCATCAACCATCTGGTGTTTTTTCCCCTGTAACTAAAAATTCTGTAACCGTATGTTTTTCCTCTCTGATTAGATAAGAATAATAATAATAATAATAATAAAAAAAAAACTCTCTCTGTGACTGAAGTTAATTTCAAGTTGTTAATGCTGAATTTCAAGTTGTTAATGCTAGTAGGCAACTTAATGTAGCTTTAAGATCTTGATTATTAAACTATTACATTTAAAAGATTATATTATTAAACTACGACCCTAATTAACACATTTTACAACTACAATTTCTTATAATTCTTATAATTGCCATGTATTATTTAACCGTGTCTCAATTTGCAAGGACATTAGGTTGCACAAGCATGTCAATAGTACTATTTGGTACTTGACTAAGTTATCTTTCGCTCTGTTATACACACAGGAAAAATAACTGAGTAGTTTTTTAACCAGAGTTAAAAATGATTTCCTCAAAAACTGTTGTCTTTGCTCTGTTTTGAGTGTACAGGATAAAATGTGTTAGCA